>JARACY010000610.1:0-84616 GCA_029255725.1 Scrobipalpa atriplicella
AACGGTTTCCCAAGACCGCCAGTGTTCGAATCCTGTCTACGGTTGAATTTTGATTTGTTGTTTATCATATTTTAGAAACTTTTTAAATTATTTTTTCGTGTTATTAGGACTTACGTTCTTCCGGTAATGCGTTGGTAAATTTGAAACCGCCTAATATACCTATAAAGTTGTTCCCTGTATTGATAACCGTCGAAGATAGCGACATTTATTTTAACTGAAATTTTAACGTGACCTCCGTAGCAAGCAATCTACAATTAACATCCCGATACGACTCGATTCAGCTTAAAGTTTTTTCGTGCCATAAGATATCGAAAGATACCGTAATATACGAAGAACTCCTTAAGATGAATTGAATTGTATCGGGATGTAATAAGGTGTATTTTATAGTACCATATATCTGCTGTGTCTGTGGTCACCCTTAAAATCAAGTGATCCAGCCTGCAGACCAACAAACAATCTTGTGAATGTCGTGGGAAGCTGAAGATTCTGAAGAGGCGATGGTGCCAGGATATAATTTTGAGTTTAGAAACTTTTTATTCTATTCTATAATTTATTCTATATAATATTGACTATATTACCTGACCTTCAGAATAGGACTATTTATTTTACTATCCATGACTGCGTCTTCTTATTATTTTTTAGATTTTTTTAATGATGAATGAAATCCACAATATTTTTAGCCATTAGTTTTAAGTATAAACGTTTTGAATTTTTTAAGCTACCCAGTCAAGTAACAGAAACACAACAAAAATGCGATGGCATCCTGGGGATAATTCTACAAAACATTATCGACCAATTATCGACATTCCCTTTCCTTTGCAGTAGCATCAGTTGTTTTTTTTTAATTTATGTAAAGCCTCTGTCCTATTATGGACATAATCTATTTGTAAAATGAAGTCATACTTATTATATCTAGCAAACCACTTTTCATACAAAACGACTTACAAAAGTTCTATCCACGCACGGTATTTTAATACCAAGCTATTATCTTCTCTAATTGCTAAACAATATAGGTTAAAATTGTTTGAAAGTACAACTATATTTACCAATTACCATCTATTTTAGTCATACATATTTAACTAGTAAATAATATGAGCGTTTCTACTGAATCCTAATACACGTGTTGTCGAGTAAGTTATCGTAAAAGTATTGACATGGACCAGATCAACTATACCAGAACAACTACTAGCTAGAAGTTGAGATAAAATTAAAAATATGTTTTCAAACCATCTATTTATCCTTGAGAAAATTTGAAGTGCTTACCAAGGGTGGCTACGAATTTGCTACGACATGGCTACGCGCGTAGCGTAGCAGGTAGTTCCGCCCAGATATTATTTTTACAAAGAGGAGTATTTAATTTACCACGTGTCAATCTGTACCTTTTCATACAAAAGGCGATAACGGTTTTCACCCCCTAAACATAGACCGATTCCTATAAATTTTGGAAATTATGTAGATATACTTAAAAACTAGTTTTGTACGTTTTTATTTTTTAGAAATATTACAGTTATAAAAAGATGTGACCTCTTTTTAATTTCCATACAAATAATATGTAGAGGTGCAGGTAAGGACTCCTTTTAAGTTTTGACTTTTCCATACAAAATGATCACCTTGAGTGTGAGAAAGCCAATATTTTGCTACGGCGTAGCAAGTTCGTAGCCACATCATAATTTTCTTTGAAATCTAATTTTGCGTTATTAAATTAAATTGAATTATAATGTTATAAACTATTACTAATATGCAATCGACTGCAATCGGCTTCAACGACAAAACTAAAACAATCTTGCGGAAACATCCAGCAGAGTGATGGGAAATATAGCTATCAATATCGATGTTTTACCGCGACCTTTTACATCCATTTTTAGTGGAATAAAAGATGACAGGACGGATGGAACCTCATGCATGTATCAGGGCGTCGCCTTCTGGCTTACGGCGGCGACAAAAAAAGCAGGATGATGTCCATTGCTGGGAATGAACGATGCTGATTGAAAAAATACCTCCGTGGAGTAGTGATTTGAATCTAGGGTTTAATCTGGATGTCGTGGTTTTGATTCGGAAGGTTTATTAAGCTAGTTGGTCCCGGTCACATTACTGATCTGAACCTTGTGCTCCTGAGTATCTAGAGGTCGTAAGTTTGATTCCCACGGGGTGAACATAAAGTTGATATATGTCAATTTCCCCAGTTTAGGAAAATGCAAAGAAAAATTATTAAATCCACTCAGCGTCGGCACTGATCGCGGTCTTTGATACATAGTAGTCACACAAACCATGAACAAAAGAAGCAATGAATGTTCAATACGTCGCAAATGTCGCTACTATTGCAGTCGCAGAGATTGTAAAATTCATGTTGATATGAGAAGCCTCAGGTGTGCTTGGCACTTAATTCCGTATTGTTAAATGGCAGTATTTGCTTTGTAATTTTGTACATTTTACAATGGTGACAGTTCCATATAGATAACACAAATTCTAAACTACATAATTAATGGGCAAGTTTTAAAAGTTCCAAAATTGTAGGGGGCTTTAAAATTCCAAGTGCTACACAGCTGTTTTCTTCCCATATGAGAAAGACTTATTAGTTATCTACATTTGACTAATTTGGTTTTCGAGAACAGTAAATTTTGAAGTTCGTGATGGTTCGTGAGTCAGGTCGTGTTTTTGAATTTTTGATTTGTAAATTGTAATTGAATCAACTAAGTATGACACAGTCATTATTATTGCAAGAAATGCGTAAGTAAATAAACATGTTTACTCAACCCGCTGACCTCAGCTGAGTAACATGAAAGCAGTCTACAAAACAGTCTACGTCAGTTTATTTTTGTACTTTGCGCAAGCTGATATCTACACTTTTCAAATCAATAAATTTTACGATCTAATTACTTTACATCTTCATCATCTTTAATTTACTAAACATCTTAATTATCATGATCACAGCTTTATCTGTCTAATGGTCGTATTTATAAAGCGATCTCAAGATTGAGATCAATATTAAGTATGGATTTGACAGCCCATTTTGTACTGAAATGACATTTCTGATACGAACTCAAAGTAGCTGTCACTCTTGAGAGCTGATTATAAATACGGGCCTAACTATATGGAGAAAGTAATAGAAGTAAAGAATTAATTTTCCTCATTCTGGTTACACGTTCCGTCCGTTACACCAAACTTTGTGTACCTCACCTATGCATAGCCCTTGTAGCTGACGAGTGGGAGAAGTCCCACTCGTCAGCTACAATATGATCGTAGAAGGTTTTATCCCTGAAACTCTGATAAACTTCTTATAACTTGTCACAACTCAATTCAACCATTACTTATAGTACCTAACTAGTTCACACATACCCGCCCAGTTTTCAAGGAAACTTGGCACTTGGGTTCGTTGGCTTAACCAATAAAATATGTAATGTAGTGACGAATCATAAGGCGTGGTCCGGAGGCCTACAAAGAAGTTATGAATTTTTAGGTAGTCTCACGTGTTGATGATACGGTGGTGACTGACCCTGTTTTGTAGTATTGATGTACCAAGAATTTTAAAGTACCAAGTACCAAGAATTTTGTAACTCTACTTAAGTATAGTCAAAAAAACGTACTGGGTAAAAAGAAATATCGATAGTTGTATAAAAAAATCTAAAAAATAATAAGAAGACGCAGTCATGGATAGTAAAATAAATAGTCCTATTCTGAAGGTCAGGTAATATAGTCAATATTATATAGAATAAATTATAGAATAGAATAAAAAGTTTCTAAACTCAAAATTATATCCTGGCACCATCGCCTCTTCAGAATCTTCAGCTTCCCACGACATTCACAAGATTGTTTGTTGGTCTGCAGGCTGGATCACTTGATTTTAAGGGTGACCACAGACACAGCAGATATATGGTACTATAAAATACACCTTATTACATCCCGATACAATTCAATTCATCTTAAGGAGTTCTTCGTATATTACGGTATCTTTCGATATCTTATGGCACGAAAAAACTTTAAGCTGAATCGAGTCGTATCGGGATGTTAATTGTAGATTGCTTGCTACGGAGGTCACGTTAAAATTTCAGTTAAAATAAATGTCGCTATCTTCGACGGTTATCAATACAGGGAACAACTTTATAGGTATATTAGGCGGTTTCAAATTTACCAACGCATTACCGGAAGAACGTAAGTCCTAATAACACGAAAAAATAATTTAAAAAGTTTCTAAAATATGATAAACAACAAATCAATCAACCGTAGACAGGATTCGAACCACCACTACGGCCTAGCGGTCATGGCGTTGGAACGGTTTCCAAAGACGCAGGTTCGAATCCTGTCTACGGTTGAAATTTTTGATTTGTTGTTTATCATATTTTAGAAATAAAATAGCACTGTATGTATAAAAAAGTACGTATAAAAAAAGTGTAAGAATTATTTTAATGTGGTATCTTAATTGTTAGGCCAGGGCACATCATAAATGTATGAAGTGGTGACCCAAATATGTGTGTCAAGAAACCCTGGTGTTACCACCGGTAACTACCAGCTAATATCCAGTTGGCAACCAAACCTTGGAATGCTTTATACCTGTCAGGCACAAATGACTACTCTACCGCCTCCATAAACCGCCTCAAACTGAATTAAAAAGTAAAGATCTGCGAGGTTCTCAGGTTGGAGAAAACTATGTCACCTATGTTGTTTTTTTTTTAAAGTTCTCCCATATTATAAGGGAAGGCGAAGAGCTTGAGCCCATGCAGCCTAGTCTGCAGAATACCTATATGGTTCGACTCGACACTCCCGCGTAAATCATCAAAGAGCATTAGATGGCGGCCACTCGCAATCTAATGAGTTCTAGGTTAGGTTAGGTTAGGTTGGGGTTTTGCGCGGGGAGCATGAAAAATCTGACGGACTTTGTTCCTCGCTCTCATAAATACAATACAAAATTTGACCAAAGAGGCTCACTCTTAAAATGTGAAGTCTGTGCTCGGAGTTTTCCTCCTTGATCGAAACAGAAATGAGGAGATCTGGAGAGAACCAAGTTCACCAACACACAGAGTACTATACTATTACCCTCACGTCACCAACATAGCTCAGAGAATTGTACAACTATGTGGCAGAAATGTCCGATCCTCATGGTGATATTTTTGGGGAATCATATGTCCCGCTTTTAACGTCCTTTGGTTGAGATGTAGACGAAGTAAATCATGCGAACAAATCGATTTTTTCAAAATTTGTTGAATCACACACCTTTATTATACATCCTTCCAAGACTTAGAACACGTGTAATAATTAATTACATATCGAAAAATTAGGTAAAAAGAAAATTTTTCAATGCCAGCATGACTCAAGAATTACTTAGATAGAATCGCCGTGAGCCCCGACTCAAGCTCATATTGTTGTTGTTCAATAACAAATCGACTAGTACGACCTTGGTTCATTATTTTTTCAACATTTTTTGGCACGAGGCTGTCCCATATTGTACTGAAACATAACATGTATAGTATAGAGTTAGAGATATAATCTATACGGGGTAGATCTTAGGCTTCTTTGAAATCTGCAGGATTGGTCAATCATATATCATAATCATATATCTCCATATTGCCCTTCACACACACTACACTTTGGCTTTGGCTTTTGAAATGTGAAAGATTGTTTAAAAAATTCTTTTGGCGGAGCGCCAATCTTCAATACGATTATTATAGCCAAAGTAATAATAATTTAATTGTATTTTTTTTTCACACAGGTAAACGGTGAACGCAACCCCGAAGAGGTATACAAAGACTTCAGAACAGCAGTGCTGCAGATCCTCGGCACGCAAGATGACACGACGTCTCTAAATGGTGTCAGCGGTGTGGGAGTTGGTGCTGGTGGCATTCCTGGCGAGATCGTGGGTTTGGAGCCCGCTCCGTTAGCTAGTGGACTGGGACGGAATCTACCTAATGCTGTTAGTATTTTTATTTTTTTATATTTCTAAATGGTGTCAGCGGTCGTGCGAGATCTGGCTGCCTGGCTGGCATTCCTGGCGAGACTCGGGGTTGCGTTCACCGTTTACCTGTGTGAAAAAAAAATACAATTAAATTATTATTACTTTGGCTATAATAATCGTATTGAAGATTGGCGCTCCGCCAAAAGAATTTTTTAAACAATCTTTCACATTTCAAAAGCCAAAGCCAAAGTGTAAGTGCTAGAATCAATAGACGCATTTCTTAGAACGTAATACAATAGAACTCATAGTTATTAGAAAAGAGTAATAACTGATAACATAGAATTTATATTGTTTATTTAGAACGCGATGAGAGAAGAAGCATCAGCGTTACCAATAGCAGCCCCCATGGTGGTACCAATGCCAGCTCATCACCAGGAGAGCAGAGATGTGGAACGGATGGTCAGTCCAAAGGTACGTTACGAACTCCATGATTTAGCCTTAACCTTTCGGTCCATTGGGTCCAGTTCCTGTTACGTCTAGTGTGTCTTTTACGACCAGTTCCCCGAACGTCTATACCGTGATTGTTCAGTTCCGTGAAAGACCAGTCCGTGAATGTCCAGTTTCGCGAACGACCATTCCGTGAATGTCCAGTTTCAGGATAGTCAATTATAGTGTAGCTCGGCTCGCCTGTGTTCTGTTGCCATAAAATACTACGAAAATTGATAATGATGGCAATTTGGTAGTGACACAAAATTATTGCCGTCCTATTCTGTTCTATCTTGATAAAAAACTACAGGTATGGTTTTCAATTAGTTTAGTCGTATCATTTGCAACTTATTTATCACTCGATTATACTGATTCTCTGACAAGGAATATAGCTTTTACGGACATGTTACTCCATCAAAAGAAATGGCTATTTAAAAACTATTCCACCATGTTTCATTGGGATTTTCTTTAAGCCACAAACGAACTGAAAAGAAATCGAAAAAACATTCTTCGACAGAAGAATTTGACCAAACGCATATTGTCCAATCCTATATCACACATTAGTCCCAAGGACGCATTATTGATCCCAAGGAGATGGTATCGCGTGGACATACACACAAACAACATTTACTTTTACTTAGGAAAGTATTCGGCCATATTTAATAGTCGTGTAGTAAGACACGGCTTTTTATGAACATGTGTGAGGTGAAAAATACTGCGTTCCTTTAAACCACATGTTCTACTAATGATAACAAACAACTTAAGCAATGCACAAAAATTTTAGCTCGAAATAAAATTTTGCCTTGTCCATACAAAATTGCAGATCTCGGAGAGCATTTTTGTATAGAAAACGCAATATTATTTTCCAGTTGAAATTTTGTGCTTTGGGAAAGTTATTTGGTATCATCAGTAGAACATGTGGTTGAAAGGAACGCAGTACTTATTTTTCACCCTGTATAATAGTCCTACCAAACGATTTTCGGTGATGGCGATCAATCTCCCAGAGATCAACCATCTGCTCGGGACTAGTTTTTAGTGCCCGAGTGTTTGCGCAAAACACACGTGCACTCTCTATTCCTTCAATCTCTTATTCTGATGGGACAGACAGACTGACACGACCAGAGAGAAATCAAGCGCAGGACCGACTATTTACATGCTCATCCGACATCTCAATTTTTGGACGATCAGGTGATCAGCCTGCAATGTCCTAACCAACCTAGAAACAACATAACAAATTCGTGTCCCCCGTCGGGAATCGAACACGGGACCTCTGGGTCGTGAGCCCATCGCTCAGACCACTAGACCAAGGAAGTCTTTAGTAATGTTGAATGCGATAGTTCCTTTTCTTCGCCACATTCATATGAAGTCTGGTCGAACTGAAACTACGTTTGATGAGAAGTTGTCGCGCCACAATGTTTTTTGGTAATTTATGTAGCGGAGAAAGCTTTTTGTTGTGCTTTCAAATTATTGTTTACGTGCTGATAATAATGCGTGTGATAATAGAAAAATCATGTTATTGTAGTATAATTCTATAGTTAGTTTTATTATCACAGAGAAATATATTGTTTGTTTTTGTTTATGTCCTATTGGTAGGTATGTTTTATTTACATGCTGGACTGGGAGCGATAGATTCTTCCATGCTGGACTGGGAGCGATAGAAAAACATAGAATGTGCCAGCTGCATCTCCTCCCGGGCATGCTGTAAACACCAGCTAAGGGATTCGGGGGTTTAAGTGTATTGCAATTTATAGGCTGGGCTGACAACCTGTCACTATAGTAATATACATTATCATCTGTAATTAATAACCCTCAAAACTTGTCAGACGTGGCGGAACGACTTTTGTTTAGGTCGTTTTTCTCTGCCTACCCCTCTAGGGATAAAGGCGTGATTTGTGTATGTGTGTGTGTGTATTTAATTAAGTAAGTCTGTTATTGGAAGAAATAAATAAGAAAATAATTATAGAACTTTGCTACGGCGTAGCAAACCCTACAAACTTGAAACCGAAGAGGTTAGATATTTGTTAGAAACTGGACTCAATAATAGTCTATTGATTCCCATTTAAAAATCCAAAATGAAATAAAAAATGTAATATTACAACTCTTAACTTCATTAGGTACTGCCCCCGTACTCGTAGCATGTCAAACTCCCATACAATTTGACAGATAGATGTGATAAAATGTGTGATAAAACTACGCTACGGGGGGGGGGCTGGAATAAGTAAGAAAATCGTTGTAGACATTTGCTACGTCGGCGTAGACGAGTGGTAGCAACTATGAACTTGAATCTGTGCAAGATTAAAGATACTGATTAGAAGCAGGATATAAATTACTTCCATGCTGGACTGGGAGTGAGGGAAAAACATAGAATGTGCCAGCTGCATATCCTCCCGGGCATGCTGTAAAAGTCAGCTAAGGGATTCGAGGGTTTCAGTATTGTAATTTGGGCGATGGGCTGACAACCTGTCACTAATAGCCAATATACCGATCCATCTGGAATAACCCTCAAAATTTGTCAGACGTGGCGGAACGACCTATGTTAAGGTTGTTTACGCTCTGCCTACCCCATTAGGGATAAAGGCGTGATTATATGTATAAATTTCTGTTTAAAAGAGTGTGATATTGATGTTTTAAAAATCATCACCATCATCATCATCTCTATAGATTTTTCCCTAACTTCAGGGTACCTAATCTAGGTAGATTAATGTTTTAAAAATAACGTGTTATTTTCCCCTTCCAGGCTGAAGTGATAAGAGTGCGAGGAGCTGCCACTAAGCCACAAATTCTTTGGGTAGTTGGTGGTCCAGGGAGCAATAAGGCAACCTTGTGCCAACGGGCGGTGACACAGAGACACGGATGGGCGCATTTTAGGTTAGTTATAATTGCTCTTATCTTTACTTCCATATTGGAGTGATAGAAAAACATAGAATGTGCCAGATGCATCTCTTCCCGGGCATGCTGTAAATACCAGCTAAGGGATTCGAGGGTTTCAGTGTAGGTATTGCAATTTAGGTGATGGGCTGACAACCTGTCACTATAGCAATATACATCATAATCGTCTGTAATAACCCTCAAAACTTGTCAGAAGTGGCAAAACGATCTTTGTTTAGGTCGTTTTTGCTCTGCCTACCCCATTAGGGATAAAGGCGTGATTTTATGATGTAAGTATGTATGTATAATCGATCGCTCACTGAGCCGCTATAACCGGACTTATCTATAGGAATGTTTGTGATCCTGTTGCTCTTGCTAGATGGATCGCTGGGAGGGGCCGTGATACTTTGATATGGTGGTTATATAACTAAAACACTCGAACAAGGCTCGTGCTTTTAAAGAAAGTGGTTTCTTTCTACATTCATTTACATTTACGGTTACATTCTATATAGCTAGCTATGTCTGTGTTGTTTATTCTAGTGTGCCTAAATAGCCCGTAAACAATAGTTTGAAGACGTCACAATACACCTAACCGTGACCATTAAGTTCGGTAGTTTGTTGTGACATATCGTGTCCGAGTGTGCAAAATTACTCAATTATCTGCAAACGGACAATTATGCAATTTGCATAAATGGAATGTCTGAGGACAGACATAAATGCAGGATGGCCGCGATGTAGGAACGAAATTAATAATAGTGATGAGTAAGCGAGTGAGAGTTGGATTTAGTTTTCAAGATGGCAAGCACAAGCACTGAAATGTTGCTGTGAAGACGTTTCTGTTAATAAATTATTTAATTTGGAATATTCCTTGTTTGCTTCAATGAATATCGTTTCCCCATCCCACATAATATGTTTCACCATGTTCCAGCCTGGGCCAGCGTCTCCGAGCCCTTGCAGACGCGGGAGGCGGCCCAGCATCAGATGGTGCGCTTTCAAGAACTGCTGTTAGCGGGGGCGAACTGGCTCCCAAAGATTTAGCCACCAAGCTTATAAGGACAGCGGTCAACGATGCTGCAAGGAGTGGGCATGGCTTGGTGCTAGATGGATATCCAAGGGATTTGGAGCAGTTGGAACAATTTGAGAAAGAAGTAAGTGTTTCCCAGCGTCAGAGGTCTATTAGCTAGTTGAGCTATTAGCTTGTTAGCGATTTTAAAACTCTGATACCAGGGTTCACAGGGTTCATTGACTCAAAACCTACACAGCAAGAAAAAGACGCATCAAGCAAGATGAGTTCGTTCCAAAAGTAACTGACTACAATGCCGAGATGTATTGACATGATTATAGCCAAATGTTGGGTGGGGTAATTAGGTGTATATATTATTATCTTGTGTAGTTCAAGTTTTCATTAAATTTACTTGAATAATATAACTTATTCCACTAGAAACTACTCATGGTGAAACATCTCAATATTACAGAACATTCTATACTAACTTGTAACTAATCCCTTCTAGTTCAAGATCCAGCCCCGGATGGTTCTCCTGGACTGCTCGAAGCTGCAACTAGGTCGCGGTAGAAGAGACGACTCGGTGGCAGCGTTTAGGAGAAGACTGGAGGTGTTTAGAGAACTCAGCCTGCCAATGCTGAAGACTTTAGATCAGCAGCATCGGCTGGTCATTGTAAGTTTATCCATTTTTCATTATTTACTTGATATTTTCAGCTGGGCCACAGAAAATGGGACAGATGGGAAGCGGTAAATGAGACAGATGGGTCGCGGTAAATAGGACAAATAGGTAGCGGTAAATGGGACAAATGGGTAGCGGTAAATGGGACAAATGGGTAGCGTTAAATAAGACAGTTAGGTTAGGTTAGGTTAGGTTTACGGTAGATGGAACACGTATCGTATGAAATAAGACAGATGGACTTGATTATTTGCCTCATAGTAGAGACGATCCAGTAGCAGCGTTCAGAAGAAGACTGGATCAGGAGAAGACTGGAATGTTGAAGACTTTGGACCAGCAGCATCGGCTGGTCATTGCGAGTTTGATCGTTCATTCTTACTTGATTATTTGCTTCATGTTTTCTGCACATAGCTCCAACTGGGTTGTAATTGATGACTGAACAAATGGGTTGCAGTAAATGGGGCAGCTGTGTCGTAGTGAATGGGACATATTTTGAGTGCGGTAAATGGGACAATTGGATTACGGTATCTGGGGCAGATGGGGCGCACGCAGTGAATGACGCATCACGGCAGATCAGACATACCTTGTTTTGAGTATCGATCATAAAATATCCTTTTTTTTTTAATTCCACTCTTCCGTTTTTCCTAGGTTGACGGCGACACGGATTCCCCAGAAGTTCAAGAGGAGTTCACACGTGTTCTTCTAGAAGAGATGGAGAAGGCAGAAGCAATCGCCGCCATGCCAGAACAGAAGCAGGAGGCAGAAGGTATGTAGCGAGGTGCGTCACTGTGCCTACATTTATTTTATTAAGTAATACTAAGTAATCTCACTAAAACAAAGATAATAAATAAAATGCATAAACTATGAAAACCATAGAGAGATCGTTCCAGCATTTAGTCGCTTGAAAGCGAAAGCTGCCCCGAAATGCAACCGTACAATATATGGACAACTGCTCACAAGTTCCCTAAAACCACACCAGCAGGGCTATGATGCGCACTGTAGACTTCGTTTTGTCTACGCATTATGTCTTTCGTTGCGCACTTCACAACGGTAAAAGACATGGAATTATCATAGTGAAGTTGGCAACAAGTGTAGACAAATCGAAGTCTACAGTGCACATCATAGCCCTGCAGAAGTGCGATAACGGAAGTTTAATCATAATTTTTTTCTCGTTTTTAGAACCAGGAGCCATGCAACAGTTCACGCACGCCATGTCTCGAATGGGCAACGGATTCGCGAACGGAGCTGTTCGTAACGGAACCGCGAACGGAGGCCTGCCCAACGGAAACATGGCTAACGGGTTTATTAGCATGGCCAATAATAAAGTAAGTACCCTCGAACGAACCGATAAATCCTGGTGTTAGAGTGAACAACGAAGCTTTTACATTACTGAAACACCCCCTAAGCTATGGCTCGCAATTAAATTAACACTTATACGGGGTGTAAGGGACAGCGTCCCGCAAACTTATAGGGGTTGCTCAGTCAACGATACTGAACAACTACCACCAGGATTTTCTTTCAGGAAATGAAAAAAAAAATTTGCTTTTTCATACAAAATGACCACCTCAATCAGACAGTTTGTATGAAAATGCAAATTTTTTTTTTCATTTCCTGAAAAAAAAAAACTGGTGATAGTTGTTCAGTTTCGTTGACTGAGCAACCCCTATCAGTTTGCGGGACGCTGTCCCTTACACCCGGTATAGTATAATATACTACGTAGCTTATTTTTACAGATTATATCCCTTTTCCGCAGGTAAAACCGATGAACAGTATGCCGTTGATTCCGACGGTATCAGCGCGCGCGGAGGACGCACGCCGCCTCTACGAGGGCAACGACCTCACTATGAACACGCACATGTAAATACACGACCATTGTAAAGTAGCACCTATTGTAGTGGCCCAAAAGACTCAGCCTTTTCGGAAAGACTCGAACCTTAACTTTGCTGCATACAAGACCAAATATTATGCTCAGAGTAAAAAATATCAATAATGAGTCGCAATATTTGAACTTTGGACTCGTATCCGGAAATAAAAAGACTTGTCAGTTTTTTTTTTTTTGGGTATGTTTGCAGGTTCAACTCACAAAAACCTAGAGATTAGTTACCTACTCAAAAGCATCCCAGTTTTGTTCTATTATACTCACTAAACAGCCTAAAAAATGTCTTAATAATTAGGTATAATTCTTCATTCGATTAATCGACTTAACTAAAAAATACTCGCTTAAAAAAATCTAGTCTGTATGAAAAATTACATGTCTTTATAATATTGTAAGTCAAAGCAGCCTAAAGAATTACTTTCATAATAATTATATTCTTAGTTGAATTATAATTAATCTACTATTGTATGAGACTTAACTAAAAAGGACTCGCTAAAAATCTAGTCTTTATGAAAAATTACATGTCTTTATTATTTTGTAAGTCTTTCTTCTTTTTCTTAGGTTAGGTTGACGTCTTATTAGGTTAAGGTTCAAGGGTTGACGCCTTTATTTGAGTCTTTTGGAACATTTGGTATACCAATAACTTACAGCGAAAATTCATAGATAGCTCTGATGCGACCAAATCTTTTGCCATCACGCCTTTTTTAAATTGCAGCAGTGGTGCCGATTGAGTTGCAGATCCAACATTACTTATTTTAGTTTGGTTCTGTTATTTTCTAAAATTTAAATAAAATAGAAAAAGCAACTCAAACGGCTGATCATAATCCTGTCAAAGTGAAGTTAAGCGCATGTCGTCTTATTTAAAGCAATATACGTCACTTTGACAGGATTAAAAACAGCTGTTGTGTTGCTGTCTCTCTTTTATTCAAATTTTAGAGAATAATAGAACTAAACTAAATGTCATCTATGAATTTTCGGGGTAAATTTAAAAAAGTGGTGTTGCTATAGTAATTATTTAAATTACATAATTATTCTTATAGTTGTTAAGGCAGCAGGGTGATAGTATCAGCGGTAAATATGCTCTAAAATTCGTCAAATAAATTGATCTAAAATAATTTCTCTTTTATAAATAAATTTTGGAAAACATTCACGATAAAAAAGTCTCAAGACCTTTTTAATGGGGTTAAAAACTGAGAACTAAATGGCGCCACTGTTGAGTGTTCCTTTTTCCTGTGATTGGTCAGTAATCTGTCAATATCAATATCAATGTCAGTTTTGTGTCTTCTCATAATGGTCTCTTTTGGAACACTCAACAGTGGCGCCATCTGCAATTAGCTTTGCGTTTTTATCCCCATTACGTTTGTTTGAAAGACTAAATTCTTACTAGATTTAAAAAGACTCAAGCTTTTTCTTTTTAAATACGATATTTGGTGAGTATTCTTAAATTACATTATCGTAGGCCGTTCGGTCTAAAATCAGTATAAAAAAAATGATTATTTTTGACTATCACCGCGCGTATGTGATATGGACTCTTTAAGAGATTAGTGCCAGATAAACATAGAATAAGCTTAGATAAGTTATTAATTCTAAGGGAAAATGAAACCCAAACACTTAGGTAGTCATTGCAGACAATTTAGGTTAGATGTGTGGTAAAATATTGAGTCAAATGATCCATCAGTGCAATTATACTTTATACCTGATTGAAGAGTCAAAAAAAAAGATATTTGACTACTTACTCAGAATAATATTAATAAGTGTTTAAAAAATTATACAGGGTGAAAAAAAAGTGCCGCGTTCCTTTAAACCACACGTTCTACTGATGATACCAAACAACTTTCCCAAACCACAAAAATTTTAAATCGAAAAAAAAAATAGTCTTTTCCATACAAAGTCTGCAGCAGTTGTAATTTTGTATGGACAAGGCAAAATTTTATTACGAGCTATAATTTTTGGGCTTTGCAAAAGTTGTTATCATTAAAAGAACATGTGGTTCAAAGAACCGCTGTACTTTTTCTACACCCTGTACGAAGTAAAAAGCTCAACGATGTCATAATCCTTATTTAACGTACTTACTTCAATTTATACAACGTGTAACATAAAGGGTATATGCATCGAGAAATCTGTGAATCTACCCATGAAACTGAACAACTTTCCCTAAGGAACATAGGTCGAAATACGAAAATAAAATCTAACGACATACAAAATGCATCAGCTGATAGCGTAATTAGTATGGGAAGGCAATTTTTTTTTTTCGTATTTCGACCTATGTTCCTTAGGGAAAGTTGTTCAGTTTCATGGGTAGATTTACACATTTCTCGATGCATATACCCTTTCTGTTACACGATGTAAATATACATAGGTATATAAAAGCTCCCAACAAAATTTATAAACTTAAACATTAATATTAAATCTAAATGTACAGTGGGCTGCAAAAGTGCATACCAAGTACCGCCTAAAACGATTAAAGTTTTCTTGGAAATCCATGTAGCTTTTAAAATATTTATTTAAGATTCGGATAAATCTTAACTAGAACTACATTTTTTTTTACAATTTTATTATAATTATTTCACACTTTTGTAAAAACTTCAATCGTTTGCGGTGGCACTAGGTATGCTATTTTGCAGCCTACTGTACAAACAATATAATTTTAAACCAGCCTTATGAAATTGAAGGACCAAAAGTTGTTACTATCAATTATTTTTGTATTTACAAAAATTATTGCGTACAAAAAATAAATAACGTGCAAAGAATTTTTGGTGCCTTAAGATGGTATATTTTTATATACCTGTATTCAAAGAAAAATATGAAAAATATAAATTATAAAACGATCGGGACCTAAAACTTATATTATTGATAATTATTTAAAAGCATAATCTAACTAATCATAGTGTACCTAACAATTAAAGTAAAATTTAATATCGATTTTATTAATTCTAATAATAATAATAATATAGTTTTGCACATAACACTAACACCAAATGTGACGTCCAATAGATAATTATGTAAAACATATCTTGTAGATATTTATAGATCGTAAGCAGATATAAGTTTGTGAATAAAAAATCACAGAATAATCAACAGAAAGTGAACGAATTCAGGAGTTCAAGTTTTGGAAGTAACTGAGTGATAAATAAATAAAATAATCTTTTTAAACTCTCATTTAAAAACGGGAAATTTACCGTGGTTTTCCAAATTTCCCGTTTTTAATCAATCGAAATAAAATAAATTCAAATACAAAATACTTAGGTAATAAATTGCAGTTAACCACGCAACACCCTCTTTCGTACCATTTAAACAAAAATAACAATCTAATTGTAGGAAACAACTATTCTCACCATTTTTACTGGCATAATCGCATACTGTAGCAACGTGTAAGTTGACTGAACAGACTGTTTTTAATTAATTTTGACTAAAAAACTTCGTATTTCGGATGTTCTTGTACAGGACAGCAAACTTAGTGAATCTACTCTTGTGTAAAAGTCAGTCAAAATGTGGTCAAAATATTGCTGCCGATTCGGTTGCACACACGCCTTAACTTATTTAAGTTTGGTTCTGTCACTTTCTAAAATTTGAATAAAATAAAGACAGCAACACAACATCAGATTATAAACCTGTCAAATTGACGTATAACGCCTACAATAAGGCGACACCATCCAACATGCCATCTTAATTAAGGCGAGTAACGTCAGTTTGACAGGTTTATAATCAGATGTTGTGTTGATGTCTCTGTTTTATTCAAATTTTAGAAAGTGACAGAACCAGACTTAAATAAGTTAAGGCGTGTGTGCAACCGAATCGGCAGCATTGTATGATAGAAATATTATTTTTTGTTTGACAGTCTCTTCCAAATTATTATCTATTTATTTTTACTCAAAACTGAGAGCAATACGATCAAATCTCTCATTTTATGTAGCACTGCCAAAAGTTGAACTCCTTGTCGGATTTTGCATTTTCAAACTTTTGAAATACAATTAGGCAAAACTCAAAATCTAATCACATAGTTTAGAACAATACTTAGATAGGTAGTAATCACAAATCAGAGGCCAAGTTAGAAATAGTCATAGACGAAATAGATAAATACGAAATGTGATATGAATATTATTTGGTGGTTCTGATTAAATGCATGTTTAAATAATATAGAAAATCTAAAAGTTCTTGATTTCCTAATTTCAAGGTGGAAAAATGAAGCTACAGAATTTATTTCCCAAAGCACAAAAAATTTAGCTTAAAATAAAATTTTGCCTTTTCCATACAAAATTGCCGACGAAGAAAAAATCTTTTTATGAAAAAGGCAAATAGTTTTTTTGAGCTAAAATTTTTGTGCTTTGGGAAAGTTGCAGTAGAACATGTGGTTTAAAGGAACGCAGTACTTTTTTTACACCCTGTATATCTGAGAAGAGAAGTACCCAACTTGAAATGCTTCTTACCAAATAATATTTGTATTTACAGCGTTATAGACTAATCATAATCACTTCGAATATTTAAGCACAACTTAGATAATTTTGTATGAAAATTGTACATTTAGCTTTTTAAATGCTCTTACAAAAGCTGTGAAAATGTAGTTTATATTATTTATTATTATTATCGTACCTTTCTACTGAGCGGTATTACCGTTTTTGTTTTTTTTTATTAATTTTTATAAGTAAACAGGGTGGTATTGAAAGAACGCAAAAGTACCATGTAATTTTTATATGAATGAACAACATTCATTAATGAAGTTTCATCAAACGACTAATTGTAGTAGGTACTTGAATGAGTTCTTTGTAATATTAAAAAATCAATGAATGCCGCAATATAACGAACATGAAAATAAATATTATGTTATGAAAATAATATATTTAAAAACGATTAAATAAAACACTGGTTTGAGTTTTTCATACGAAACACTTACTTATAGATCCAGCCAAATTATTAGAAAACAAAAAATCTTATAAAGTTGTTTAGTTTAATCTTTTATAACACATTTGCTCGTAAAGGGTCTCTTACTACACCAATTTCAATATTGTATTGTATCTTATTACGTACTTGAGCGTAATCGTAATGTAAAATGCACGAGTGCTGTAAAACACACGAGTTTTTTTTTTAATTAGGTAAAACGCACGGTTTATCGAACGGTACTTTTTTAAATCTTAGCAAAGAGTTTTTATGGCAGAAAAGTGGTCAACATTTTATAAATAAAATTAACTTTGGGAGATAAAGTATAATAAAATAAACATTTAATTCTTTGATTTAATTAATTTTTACAATAAATTACAACCATTTATCTGTAACAAAATAAAAAAAATATTAATTTAGTTTATTAGTAATACTGGCTGGTTTTTTGTGCTTTGCCTTAAAAAAAAAGCGCTGCGCGATATATACTAGGTAATCTGGGGTACGTTCAGAAACGCTCGATCGATCGAAATTTAACCTGGTTAAAAATTATATTGCCCGTTCAGAGACACCTGGCAGACGAAATTTCGACTAGGTTAATTTTTATCCGGCCCGTTCAGAGGCGCACCGGAAGTGAGGTTTTATCTGACAGCAGCTAAGGTGCATGTTCAGTGCGTCCCACTAGTATATGATACGATCGGTATAAATATCGAACTGGGTCGACTGAACGTACCCCTGTGGATGCGCGCGCATCGCTAATTTGTGAACGAGTAAAAATTATTCCTCGCTTTTTTTCTTTTCGCTGTATTGTTTTAATTTTTTAGCTATTTCCTCGCAAATATGTTATAAAACGTCGTACGACATACGTGCGGTTTGATAATTACAGCCTCTGCTTTCTTGTAGCCCTCGCCTACGGCTCGGGCTAGCAATATCGCCTCGGCTGTGACTATCAACGCACCGCACTTGTATCGTAATGTACTATTAATGTTTTTGATTGCATTGGATTATATAATTTATTTAATAACTATTGTGTTAGATTCGAAAATAAATCATTTCTATTAGTGTCTGTGCGAAAAGAGAACAGGCATGGAATTTTAGGGCGCGCATTTGTATTAATTAACCCACGGCTGGTTGCGTGGGGTTTATGCCTAGTTCTTTGACCTAAAACCTCCAAAATTTAATATAGAAGGTTAAGGTTAAAGACCTAGGCATAAACCTCACATGACCAAGCGACGGTTAATTAAATACAAATGCGCGCCCTCAAATTATATGCCTGTTCTCTTTTCGCACAGACTCTAGTGATACTTTTTCTGTGTTCGTCAGTATTGACAAAAACGGAAATCTAATACATTTTTATACTCTTTTTGTTCAAACTATACTAAACTTAATAGGCGGTGCGCATAAGACGTTCTAAAGAAAGATCACTAAAAATTCGAAATACCTATAATATATTAAAACCCTGTACTTATTAAACTTATTTAGATAATTTTATATGAGTAGGTATAACTTTAAGTTATATAGCACATTAAAATAATGGTGCCGTTACTTATTCAAAATTAAACACTTATATGTGTTTGTAGAGATTTGTTTACGAATTTAAAATAAAGCACTTTTATATGAAACGTGATTTTTTATTTAAAGAATACCTATTAGTTTAAAGTAACATAATCAAGTCAACCACTTATTGATCAGATCACATTAAAACAAAAAATGCGTAGATGCACATTTGCATTACATTTTTCACACGCTTGAATACGTCGTCTGGAAGTTTTTTTTTATAAACGATTTTGAATATTTGTCTGGAAAGACTATATACATGCATATAATCACGCCTTTATCCCTATTGGGGTAGGCAGAGCGTAAACGATCTAATCAAAGGTCGTTCCGCCACGTCTGACAAGTTTTGAGGGTTATTCCAGATGGATCTGTATATTGTTATAGTGACAGGTTGCCAGCCCAACCCTCATATCCCTTAGCTGATTTTTACAGCATGCCCCAGAGGAGATGCAGCTGGCACATTCTATGTTTTTCTATCACTCCCAGTCCAGCATGGAAGACAAAAGAGAATGGAAAGACTTGGAGTAATGTATAAAACTTCTGAACGTAAGGTATTTTGTAATAGATGACTCAAGGTTAAAACGATTTCCGTAGAATATTCAAGTGCTTTCATAGACTGATCGATAAAGGTTTGGGCGGTGAAGTCTCAGGTTGAAAAGTTAGTAATTCTAAAAGACTCGTGCCTTTAGCACAGCTTTAGTCCCTTATATTGGAACTAAAAGAGTTGTGATTGGAATTCGTAATGTAGTACTTTTAAGGAAAAACGCATTTTTTTGCGCAAATAAATGAAAACTTGGAAATCAATGTTTGAATTTCCTGCTGATAGTTGTTCAGTTTCATTGACTAAGGCTCGTATATATAAAGCTATCTCAAGATTGAGAGCAATATTGAGTGCGGATTTGACAGGTGATTTTGTACTTGAATGACATTTCTGATACGAACTCAAACTCGCTGTCACTCTTGAGAGCTGATTATAAATACGGGCCTAAGTACCTACTATTCTTATTTAGGTCAATTGACCACAGATACAGGCCACTAAAGTACGTAACTATTGTTTTTTTTAAAGACCGCAGCTTGGGACCGCAGTAATAACAACGCTTTGAAGGTTATATCGATGGCCGCCGCGTAATAGGTTAGGTTGTTAGGTTTTCCGCCCTTCGTTTTCCCGCCCTCCGTTTTCCCGCCATTTCCACCCCGCGTGCGCGCGAGGTCGATTGACTCCTGGCACCGTTTCCGTGGCCTTGACCGACGGAACCACGAAACATACATACGCCAGTCGCACCGCAACGCTCGCGGAGATAACACGCAGATTCTGTGCTGTTTGTGAAGGACCACGCGCCCTTTTTCAAACAAAATGGTAAGTATACCACTGTAAAAACATGTGCTATTAATATTAATGAAATAAATACAGCCTAAGTTATCCCTACGATAAAAAATACCGAAGTGTTTGCAATCGTTTTTCAGGGGCAAAGTGATGTAAAAATAGCGCTATTGTATAACAGGGATTTTCGGAATTTTCGGCAAGATCAGTGATAAGTGTGATGTAATTTTCCGGTAATTTTAGATTGTTTCGGTCTCTTCGTAATCAGCTGTTATAAATATAATTTTGATTCCTCATACTGCATAGGTTTAATTTATCTCGGTTCAGTCTATGGAGGGAATACCGCATGAGATGCGTCCCGCCCTTTTTACATTCTACAAATTATCACCAACCACAAGAGTCTACTGGTGATCATGGACCTATCCCAACCTTTTAAAATAAAGTTATGATTTTTTTTTATAATTACAATTACCTACTTACTTAAAAAAAATACTTAATGTAGAGTCGTGAAAAAGCAAAATAACTAACTGTACCTAAAGTAACTTAATAACAAAGCTACAAGTTAAATTAGCATTATGATTGCTTGCTCTTGAACTATAAAACAACATAAATTTCCTACTTAATAAAAATAGGGAAACTCTACCTATACGAAACGAATGTACAGTCAGCATAGGAGATAGGGTCAGAAACAGATGAAGTTATTTCAGGCGATTGTTAATCAAATGGTTGTTAAGAAAATTCGTATATTTTCACAATTTGTTTACTGCAATAAATATACGAAACATGGAAATGCATAAATAATAACCTGAAATAATTTCATCCGTTTCGTTTCGACTACCAATCGCCTTTCCTAACTATACCTACATGGTATTCAACTGATATTTTATTTAGAAGTACCTAGGCTCGTATTTATAAATCGATCTCAAGATTGAGAGCAATATTAAGTATGGATTTGACAGGTCGTTTTGTACTGAAATGACATTTGTGATAAGAACTCAAACTCGCTGTCACTCTTGAGAGTTGATTATAAATACGGGCCTTAGTTGTATGTTTTGTTGCCACTGTATAACATAAAAAAAAAGTTACCCACTTATAACAGGTCATAAATTACGTTACGCTTCTACAGATCTCGGGTTGATAAGATTGTCGTTGAGATTGTTGTGTTTTTAAAAACATACATACATATGTTCACGCCTTTATCCCTAATGGGGTAGGCAGAGCGTAAACGACCTAATCAAAGGTCGTTCTGCCACGTCTGACAAGTTTAGAGGGTTATTTCAGATAGATTTGTATATGATATAGTGACAGGTAGTCAGCTGAAACCCTCGAATTCCTTAGTTGATTTTTACAGCATGCCCGGGAGGAGATGCAGCCGGCACATTATATTTGCAAGTGCATTCTACATACAAGATACGCGCAAAAAACATAACCCTTCCTTGACAGTTAGGTAATAAATAAAAGGATACAGGTCGCAAAAGTTATCAGACATTATTTCTTTCTGTTTACTTCACATTAATTATCAAAACTATCACACTCGATCACTGACCTCTCATAATAATCGACATAGCATTTTATGCTCACTTTTCTTGATATTATAAATAAATACCTATGTCAGATTAGGTACCTACTAACGTGCGTGCAAAGATTGATATTTACCTATCTGCACCGTGGCACTTTTAATTTCACTACAAAAATTGGCAGACGCGGTGAAAACTGCTTTTATTAAGTCGTTGATTCTCTGCCTGCCCTACAAGGGTTTTTTCGCCGCGCCTATAAGTACTAAAGCGCCCTACGAGGTGGAGGTGCTAATTATATCAATGAAAAGATATTAATTTTTAGTAATATTTTTGGTATATTCTTATGAACCTATCGTCTCGAAAACCAATCATGGAATGAAAATTCTCGTCTGATTTCAGGCTTCAGTCAAATTTAAGAAAAGATTCCGAATCAATAATGGAATATTCTCAAAGAAAGGGGAATAATTCCTCTTACTTAATTATAATTAATGTTTGAATTAATTATGATTTATGATATGAGTATCGAAGAAATGATGAAAGGATTAAATCCGATAAACTCTTTCAGAGCGACCGATCGATAAGCTGCGATATCACAAGTATCGCTATGCTTGGTAGCAAATTGTTCAAGATAATAGGCGCAATTAAATTGCACTTTGCTTTCTGACACAGTATATAAATGTATAGGTACGTTATTAATCGACTTTTTTTTATCGCATACTTCAGTCTGCTAAACAAACTAAAAACAGTGTGAATACTTTTTTAGGGTTCCGTACCGAAAGGTTCAAAACGGGACCCTATTACTGAGACTTCGCTGTCCGTCCGTCTGTCTGTCACCAGGCTGTTTCTCATGAACCGTGATTGCTAGAAAGTTGAAATTTTCACAGATGTTGTATTTCTGTTGCCGCTATAACAGAAAATACTAAAAACAAAATAAATTATATATTTAAGGGGGGCTCCCATACAAAAAAACGTTATTTATGTGCTCGTTTTGTAGATAATGTTTCGGAGGCTGTTTCTCATGAACCGTGATAGTTAGATACTTAGTTGAAATTTTGACAGATGATGTATTTCTATTGCCGCTATGACAACAAATACTGAAAACTGGCCAAGTGTGAGTCGGACAACAGATATGATTTTATTACCATCTTTATAAATTAAGGTACGGAACCCTTCGTGCGCAAGTCCGACTCGCACTTGGCCGGTTTTTTTATATATGTATTTTTTTACACTTATACCTAGTGCTATTTTATTTCTAAAATATGATAAACAACAAATCAAAAATTTCAACCGTAGACAGCGACCTATGAACCTAGCGGTCATGGCGTTGGAACGGTATTCCAAAGACGCAGGTTCGAATCCTGTCTACGGTTGAAATTTTTGATTTGTTGTTTATAATATTTTAGAAATAAGTGAACACACACTACAGCTTTCTTTCATTTACATAGTAAGTACCTACCTATCAATGTGACAGGTTGTTAACCTAATTTCCTTGATCACCCTTGAGTCTGCTGGTTCAATCTGTAAACAATTGGGTACTTGACTGGGTAGCTTAAAAAATTCAAAACGTTTATACTTAAAAGTGATGGCAAAAAATATTGTGGATTTCATTCATCATAAAAAAAAAATGCTCGTTTAGATTTTTATAATCGAATTAAAAGTATATAAGTTATTGATTTGAGTAGTCAAAATTTACTAAAATGTGACGTCATAACTCACTATTTTCATACAAAAAAGCGTTTTTGACATTTCATAAAAAGTTGCTGATTTGACTAGTTGGAAAGTAGCCAATTCTACAAGGAAAGATGAAGTAAACAAATTCCATCCTGAAATAATTGACAATGACTTTAAGATATCGTCGTTCGACCTACAAAACGAATCAAAATAAACGGTATGTACAAAATGAGTACCTATGTACTTCCATGCTGGACTGGGACCACATCTCTTCCCGGGGATGCTGTAAAAACCAGCTAAGGGATTCGAGGGTTTCAGTAGGTATATTGTAAATTAGGCGATGGCTGACTACATA
Source organism: Scrobipalpa atriplicella (assembly GCA_029255725.1). Taxonomy (NCBI): domain Eukaryota; kingdom Metazoa; phylum Arthropoda; class Insecta; order Lepidoptera; family Gelechiidae; genus Scrobipalpa; species Scrobipalpa atriplicella. The sequence continues at coordinate 24,090 of JARACY010000610.1, forward strand.
TCTATCTTAAACAACACTCAAAAACTTGTCAGACGTGGTGACGCGACCTTTGTTTGGGTCGTTGACGCTCTGCCTACCTCATTAGTGATACAGACGCGATGATGTGTGTGTGTGTGTGTGTGTGTGTGTGTGTGTGAGAAAATGATTCCTGCAACACTGACTGACGTCATATCATCCCACTCTCTCCGCTATAAACGTAATATTTTCTCCAAAACAAACAGTGTTCGAGTTGCCATAGCACAGAACATTCGCACTTTGCCAGTTGGCACAATATTCATGTTTCTTCTACGCGCGCGGGTCGGCCTTGCCGCCCAAACGGTTAAATGAAAACTAGAAATCTGGACGAGAAATTGGTAAAAAGCAGGACTTTGTATGTGGCTGTGGTGGTGCTGGCTGCTTGGTTGGAATCTAGGAGTTTTTTGAGGACTCGCAGCTTTCAGGTTGGTAGCCAATTGCGTTGTTGAAATAAAATAAAGAAATATTAAAATTATTGCTTAGTTAAAGTTTGCTCTATCATTCACATGTTTTGTTTGAACCACTCAGATCAGTAATTTTGACTTAACCTTTTACTTTTACCATAAATATGCCTACCTGGTGCGCATCATACTGGATGGCTCCCAATTTTTACACGTAATAGGTACATTAAAACGCAATTGCAAATGATTTGGAGTTACTTTGTTGAATATCTCCAGGTTCCAACAGCCGGCACTGCATCTTTTGCATAGTCAAAGTCAAAATCAAATCATTTATTTCCAAATAGATTCTTACGAACACTTTTAGAAAGTCACAAGCGAGTTTATTACAAAAAAAAATATATCAATGTCACAAAAGCAAATAAAATAAAAATATATCACAATGATGAAGAAGCACGAGAAATTCCGCGTTCTTATATGATGCATGTTTATCCGGTCCGCGGCAAATCTGGCCCGCAACATTCAAAAAGTTGCCCACCCCTGTATCTGCAATTTTCGTCGCTCTATTTAAGGTAAATTCCCTAGGTAGGTATGTTTTTACCACCAAAATTTATCACTAGTAACCCGAATAGCAAAACATTGAGCTGTGACATTGAGTGAAAATAATCGCGTCGAGAAGAAAGTAAATTAAGGATGTAATAAAAAAAACTACGCTTGCATTGAAACTCACGTGTTGTCGTTATTTTTTTACTACTAATAGTTTTATTTACAGTTTACAATCTGTAGATAAGGAAGTACAGTCGAGTGCCAAATTCGTCAACCTCGTCTTTAGTTTGTTCGTCTATATCTGAGGTCTATATCGTTTTCTATTTTGATGTAGTTGGCATTGTATACGTAGGTATATGTAAACATTTTGTAAACTCGCTTTGACATTGGGCGCTTTTTCCAATAGACTAACGTCGTACAAATATCTTTTGGCGCTTGGGTGACATTGACAGGAGCTTCATAGCAACGCGGTTTGAAAGGGACATCACGACGATGTTGTGTTGCTACTTTTTAATTTCTACTTTTTGTGTCGCACTGTAGCTTTTTCGAGAAGTAAGCTACAGGTTTTTCACATCCATCAGTTTGCATCTGTTTCAAAACAGCTCCGACCTCAGAAGCTCCGACACTCTCTATAGAGCCTCTATAGAGGGTGTCGGAGCCCAAAAAGAGCTCCTGTCAATGTCACCCAAGCGCCAAAAGATCCTTGTACGACTTAACCCTAGAACTTACTATTCTCTGTGTTCTGGATGTAAAAAAGCCTGAGAAAAAAGCACTAAAAAAAACTCTGAATGAGAAAATAAAAGATTAGGCTGTATGGCTTAGACCGTTGCCTATCCGATAAGGATGAATTTAAAAAGTAGTGGTAAAAAGTTTAAAAACAACAACAACGAAATATTGGCAAAATCAGGAAACAGGAAAATCAGCTGTGAATTTGCTGCACCTTAGAGCACCTTAGAGCAGCGATGGCCTTGGAAAAGCCGTGCGTTGCTCTAAGAGCTGCACAGACCAGCTGATTGATAATTTTGTATGGAAGTGTTGCGGAAGTGCACAAATTATTATGTTAATCATGTTCCAAGGAGCTGTTTTATTCCTAATACCAGTATTTTAAGTATCGATTATTAAAAACAAATCACCTATATGCAAGAACTTCCTTTATGCAAGAACGAAACTTGTATAAAATAATATATAATTAATTATGAATTTTCTACATTCCCTACTGAAATGCCCGTGTGATAATGAAAAAGTGAGTACTTATTAGCTGTGTCTATAGCCTAAAATGAACGAGATATAAATAAAATAATCATTTAAAAATATTACACCTTATTATCATTTACGAGGCAGAGTCTGTGCGAAAAGAGAACAGGCATAGAATTGGAGTGCGCACATTTGTATTAATTAACCCTCGGCTGGTTGCGTGGGGTTTATGCCTAGGTCTTTGACCTAAAACCTCCAAAATTTAATGTAGAAGGTTACTGTTAAAGACCTGGACATAATCCTCACACGACCAAGCGACAGTTAATTAAATACAATGCGCGCCCTCAAATTTCATGCCTGTTCTCTTTTCGCACAGACTCTAGGCAGAGCGTCCCTTCACGAGCTAAATTGATAATTGGATAGGTACACCTATGTCTGCAAAAGGGAAGGGGAGACTGGCGATCATCACGACAAGATTCAAACTCTTAAGATGTTGCTTAAGATCATCATCATCATCATTGTCTGCAAAAAGAATCGCACCCTAGATACTAAATATAAAAATCAAGTACCTACTTACTTTGTGTTTCTTGAATGTCGGCAATGCTTGTGCTGCCCAAAATATCTTACGCGACCGCGAAATGTTTACGTCAGAACATAATATTAGTCAGTCAATGTCTGTTAAGGGGCTACCCTGAGCCAGGTGGCGCCCTCATCAGTCAAAAAAATCATTACTCACTGAAAAAGCAATTAATCGAAAATCCGGTAAACCAGATTGAAATAAAAGCAAAGAAGATAATTTAGAACATCATAAAGTTGCAATTCATAGTTCTTGGTACTTAGTGACAGAAGGAAAATTTGCGAAAAACGGCCACTTTTAGCACTTTTGGTATCTGTAACTGCTGTAAACACTGAATCATGAATTTATAGTGCTTAAAACAAACTTCAGTACCTATTCTTTAATCTGGTTTACCAGATTTTCGATTCATTGCGTTTTCAGTGAGTAATGATTTTTTTAACTGATGAGGGCGCTGGCGGCACCGGGGATCCCCTTAAGTAAATGGAGCGTTAAAAGCTGTAGCAAGATAAACAAGCACTTCGATAATATGCTTCTGGTCTGGGCCTTGGGGCACTTGATCCAGATCCAGGGTTCGCTTCCCACGGAAGGAATACAAAGAAGTGCATTTAAGAAAAAAACTTCAGTTTGGTCAGGACATGCACGCTGAATCAGCAGACCAAGAAGGATGATGATTGGTCGTTACAAAAACCATGTGATATGTTTGTTATTAGCCAGGCAGGGTTCATCGGATCGTCTTCCAACTACCACCTCGATAGATTTTAAGTTCTAAGTAATTTTATTGCAGTGGACTGATTCAGGCTGATGATTTTATTTATTTATCCATATCCCGCACTTCCAGGCCCCGATAGACCAGAAGCCCATCGTGTGGGTGCTCGGAGGCCCAGGATCCGGCAAGGGCACGCAATGCGAGAAGATCATTGCCAAGTATGGCTTCACCCACCTTTCCACCGGCGACCTGCTGCGAGCGGAGGTCAAGAGCGGCTCCGACAGAGCCAAGACGCTCACTGCCATCATGGAGCGGGGTGAGTAACGAACGAGTTTATATAGCTTCTCCGACAACAACTTACTTCTGTAGCGCACATAGATGGCGCCACATCAAGATACTTTGCACGGCGATCTGCATATTATGTACCACTTTCAAACTTGTCCAGTTGGACCACGGTCCCCGGTCCCCACTTTTCCCATCAATCATCACTCGGCCAACTGGCCTCTCAGGGAAACTTTCAAACCTTTGTACGTCTGTATATACTGTACTTCTATACTTCTGGTTGAGGTGGCTGCAGTGCACGCAGATGGGTAATTAGCTCTTCGGTGCTATTTCATCCAATTTCCAGTGGTGGAACATTGAGCTCTGTAAAATGCAGACCGCATTGTGAATGCACTCAATCTTTAAAGACCATCTCTTTACTTTCTAGGTGAGCTGGTCCCCAATGAAGTAGTTCTGGACCTACTCAAGGAGGCGATGGAGGCGAAGGCCGAGACCTCCAACGGCTTCCTGATCGACGGCTACCCCCGTGAAGAGTCGCAGGGTGTCGCCTTCGAGAAGGCTATTGCGCCTGTAACTGTAAGTACCTGCTACATAGTTAATTACTTCTATTATAATATATTCTATTCTATCCTATCATAATATGCTATCCTATGCTATCCTGTCCCGTCTCGTCCCGTCCTGTCCTATTCCGTTATATAATCTTGTTCTTCTTCTTCTTTCGTGTCGGCAAGAACACGGGCTAAATCTTACTTGCCCAGAAAGCGGCTACCGTGGTTGCCCTCTGGTTACTGACAAGTAAGTCTTCACGCGAGCAGGTGGTCGGGCACGCGCGACAGTTAGTGAGGTGTACCTTGGTTTGCAAGGGTTCTCCACATTCACAGCTGATGGCGTCTCCGCTACTTGAGTACCCCCACACCGACACATGTTATCTTAACTTCGGCCACCCTGGGTCCTCAACCTATTTATTCTCCAGGTTGGCCAAGGTTCCTTATAGCCTGGAAGTAGGTTCGGTAGTTCCTTATAGCTTGTGAAGAATTGGGGGAGGAAATACTAACAAAAAACCTATTGTGTCCCAGGTGATCCTCTACTTCGAATGCTCCAGCGATACGCTTACCAAGAGGCTGCTGGGCCGTGCGGCCAGCTCGGGCCGAGCTGACGATAACGAGGACACCATCAAGTTAAGGCTGAAGACCTTCCTCGAGAACAACGACAAGGTGCTCGCACAGTACCCCAGCAAACTTATTAGGGTAAGTATCTAGAGACAACACTATGGCCCGTATTTATAATCAGCTCTCAAGAGTGACAGCGAATTTGAGTTCGTATCAGAAATGTCATTTCAGTACAAAACTATCTTGAGATCGCTTTATAAATACGAGCCTTTAAAACACAAGTTTTGAAACGAGGTATGCATTTTTTTCTCTCAGCGTTCGAAAGATAAACGAGTTCCAAACATGTCCGGTTGGACTTCGATCCCCTGGTCACAACACAACACCTGACAAGGCGGGTAGCTAGTTGCTACCTTTTTCCTAACAAAAAAAATAACCACCTAAACCTTACAATTAGATTATTATTTTGAACGGGATTATAACCACGATTATATTTAGTCTAAAAACTTAGTCAAAAAATTTACACCTAAACCTTGCACTCAAGTTTGAAAAAGAATATACCGACTGCATAGTCTAATCTAAAATGCCCCTGTATTGCCCCTCATCATTTGTAAGCGATCCGGAGGTCCTGGGTTCGATTCCTAGGAGGGGGGGAAAACACAAATTTGATACTTGTTAATTTATCTTATCTCCTGATTTTCCGAAGGATTCCGTGCTTCGGAGTGCATGTTAAGCCGTCGGTCTCGGTCGCTAAATCATGTCAGAGGCCTATTAGCTGTGCTATTAGGCGGTTAAAAAACTCTGACACCAGGGTTCATCGGGTCGATCGACTCGAAACCCACACGACAGAAGAGGATTTGTAAGGCGTGCTAAAAATTTTTTTTCTAATTTGTTGACGCTCTACCTATGCCGTAATGGAAATAGGGCGTGATAATAGACCGTTTTTTTTATTCTTTTCTAGATAAACGCAGAAAGAACTGTGGACGAGATATTCGCGGAAGTAGAAAAGACACTGGACGGCATCGTCAATAAGTAGATATTTTATTAAATTAAATAAATAATTTATGGCAATACACTGTACATAATAAATAAGGCTCATTACTTTTTATTGTTGATTTATTGAATAAATATGTTTGTATTCTGTTAGTACAATGTTCTTTTTATTAGGGTTCCGTAGTCAACTAGAAACCCTACCATTATCAAGCCAGGGGAGCTGGTGAGAGGCCGTGATACGCATGGGACGCATGATAGCGATAAGGTTCCTGAGGTTAATAGTTTCTTTCTGAATTTTGTTAGGCGTTCTGAAAATGCATTTTACAAGGTTGTTAATGCTTTGCTTACCCCACTAGAAATAGGAATATGACGATTATTTTCCGTCAACGCTGAAAGAACCTTAAAAATTTGACGGATTTTAAAATCTGACACCAAGATTTTCGTGTTTTTATTAATATCCGACATTTCCAACAACCGTGCCCTCCGATGCACGGTTTTTTTTTTTCATCAGGTGATTCAACCTGCATTGTCCTAGCGAAACTATAGGGAAAATCGCACAAAGTGGTAAAAAGATAAAGTTCCGATTCTGATTCTGACAAATCTAAGTTTGTGTTCCACCATGGGAATAGAACCCACATACCCAAAATCTTCGGAGGGAGCCTAAGGCACAGACTGTGCCACTGAGTCAGTTAAAAACTCAGGTTAAAAACAGTTCAAAACTCAGATGAAAACTCTTTGTTAAAAATAAGTTTCTTTCGGTATTAGTGCAAAGAGTTTATAATTTGAGGTTCTACATAATAGTCTGAAGTCAAATAGTAGATTTTATTACGTGGGAGTAAAATAATATTTTTAAGGCGAGGGCGTTTTTTTGAATCCAGAGCGAAGTGAGGGATTCTAGAGTAGAATCCCGAGCGTAGCGAGGGATTCTAAAGTAGAATCCTGAACGTAGCGAGGGATTCAAAGTACGTCGCCCGAGCCAAAAATATTTTTGCTCCCGAGTGATACACTCTACTTTTCATCCCCCTCTATGAGAAAAAAAGGCGCCTAACTAACACTTATAAATTTAAATATAATAGAATAAGAATGTTATAGGTAATTTCACTGCTAGAAGACCTCATTTTGAATATTTAATAATTCGTAAAAAGAGTCGAAAACACGGGCTCCCTATAAAACCCTGCTGCCCACTCGTGCCGTAGTTCGTGCATATTCAATTTTTTTTTTTATCAGCCGTCGCGCAGTCTAACCAGCCAGTGTGCCATTATTTGAATTCGACATCTAACTATTTTGTTTTCACTCCGCGTCAGTCATGCCAAATCAAGAAAAAAGAAAAAGAGGTTCCAAATTCAAAAAGTGCGATTAAAAGTTCTTTTAATCGCACTTATTTTCATAAAGAGGATTAAAATCTCATTTTTACCCTGCTGGGACAGTCTCTAGCAAAGAGTAGAGTAATAGTACCTATGTCGCTTAGAAGCATCAACTTTAGGCGCACTTATATGCGATTAAAGTCGTCGTTTTCGAATAGATGGGATGAAAAAGTATTTTACATAGAGTTTCTACATCCCAAAACAGGCCACAAACGAAAAAAATATTTTCAAAATTTCAAAATTTGACAAGTGACAACCGACAGAAGTCCGTCGTTGTCAATTGTCACAAAATGCGCATCGATTTCAAAAACAAAAAACATTCACTTCCAAACTGCTCGCCATTCTGATAGGATCGTTTTGTGGACCTATTTTTCTTCAAGTTATTTGTTAGTGTAAGTTTGATAGATGTTATAGTCAAACATAAATTCAGTTGCGATTGATAAGTTTATGTCAATACCGTCAAGTGTGGTGCGCGGGAATCTTGCACCGGGAAACTTCGTCGATACTATCGCCACGCTGCGTAGGTCGGTGATAACAGTTATGAAGATCAAATTGCGTGAGTATTCCTCAATATTCTATCTACATAACTTCACAGGATATAGATTCTTAGGAATATATTTGTGATAGTTGCAGTGCCACCTATCGCAAATGTCTGGTGCTACTACTTACTTTTTGTTACATTCTGTTTTGTAATGGTATTTTCTTGGAGTAAAAAAGAAATAAAGCAACGGAGCATTATTTACGTGATAAGTACCAAACGTATCGATCCAACCACCTAACAGTAAAAATACCTATCGATACCCTAGAGCTACCAACATAAACAATAGAAATCCGTACATTACATACATATATACATACTTAACCCACCTCTAAAAAAACTAATATGATAGGATTTGTAAATAGCAGCTCTAATAGTAGGTATAACTGCGCATGGCACATTAGCATATATACCTATTTTTTTTATATAGCCTCGTAACGCCCAAAGGTTTTAAGGCCTTCGCGTATATAAAATTAATCCAAAATAAAATTGATCCTACATTTGCACTTGGTATAAAAGCCAGGGTGTCCGCAGCTACCGTTAAGCAGGCTGCAGTTCTCCAGTTACCTACTATGTAGCTGGCAGTTCCATGAGAGCGTCTCCATGCCGGCACCAGTAATTTCAGGACTTGTTGGTCATCACTAGGTAAAAAAAAATCATAGGGCCTTGTAATAGGCCTTTGGATAACCATTTGAAGATAGCTTCAAAATGTCTGGGCGCTAGGTAGGAGGTTAGAACTATCGAATAACAACTACTCAATGAACTCAGCTTGCCTGGAAAAGCAGATCTATGTAGAGCTTAAGTAGTCTTTGAACAAAATTATTTTTATTTTTTCAGCGCCAGTTACAAATATTGTTTTCATATACCCTTCTAGTACAAATAAAAGTTCTGTTGGGATCATATTTTTGTGTTAAACTTTCCCAAACTCTCCAAACTTAAAGCAACAGTTTCATGTTCATCCCGTATCAAACAATCGGTGTGATTTACGTAGCTGATGGCTACGAGCTAGACCGCTTACAGCGCAGGCGGGCAAATTATCTTCAAATATCCAAATTATGAATAGACGTGGCGATTAGACCCCTAGTGCTGATTCTGATCAGGCTTATTAGTCCTCTGATGAAACTCCAAGTCTTAAAACGCTCAGTCGAAATTTCCACCTTACACTGCATTCAAAATTAAGTTTAGAACCTAGGTTACAACGCCCGCTAAGTAACAAATTAGCCTAACCTCCTTCGCCAATTGGCCCAATAAAAATCCTGAAGGCCTACAGTCAGCGGTAAACTGTTTCAGCGCGGGACAGGTTCCCGTCCACGTCTTCCACTGACGAGAACGAGAGCTGCACAGATTGGGATGCTGATGCCACTAGAAACAGCATCCTGCACTTGCGTCACTCGCACCCGCCAATGCCACAGGTAACATGGCAACTGCTTATAGCTATAAGGTTTTCTATTTGTATCATTGACAGACGAGAACGAGGCCAGCGCTTATTGGGATGCCGAGGCCAATGGGAACGGCATCCTTCTTTTGCGACACGCGCATCCGCCGATGCCGCAGGTACTGATCTATTTTTTATATTTTTTCATCGGTTTTTATTTGCAAGTAATATCCCACTGAAAAGCGAGCCCTAGGCTCTCGAATCATGGGATCCATTCCCATTAGGTTTAGTCACAAAATCAACTTATTCCAAAACGTATGAACTCATTTTCTTTTCAATCATACTTTACCTTTAAAACAGTGTTGAATGTGAGTTTGTATTACAGGGCATTGTGGTCGGATCAGTTCGCAAGAGACGCGGCAATTTGCCCAAGCACTCGGTGAAGATTCTCAAGCGATGGCTCTATGATCATAGATACAACGCGTACCCGAGCGACGCTGAGAAACTCGCCTTGAGCCAGGAAGCTAACTTGACTGTCCTTCAGGTAATATGAACTAGAGTTTGTTTAATCTGCACTCTGTGAAAACATTGAAGCGATGGCTCTATGATCATACAACACGTACCCGATTGGCCGAGAAGCTAGCCTTGAGCCAGGAAGCTAACTTGACTGTGCTTCAGGTAAAATAAGTATCCCACCAAAAACATAAATGTGAAAATGGAAGCCAAGTTCATGGTGGAGTAGGGTGTAGTTTACACAAAAAAGCTGTCATATCTATAAAATCGTCAAGCCTAAGGTTTATTAAAGTAATTTTAAACTTTTTAATAAGGTATTATTTCATGTGACTTGCCCGTTGTTGAGTGGTGTTATAATCTGCAACGGCCAAGTCACATAAAATGATACCTTATTGGAGAGTTTAGAAAAGTACATAAATAAACTCTAGAATTTAAGTACTTAAATAAACTCTAGACTTGGCGCACTTTAAGATATCACAAATTTTTTGTGCAAACTACAAACTACTCCACCATGAACTTGGCTTCCATTTTCACATTTATGTTTTTGGTAGGATATCACTTTTTGTAGGTAAATTAAATTGATCAGAATTTAAATTTACCATTATTCGTATGAGCCATCTTGGAGTGGGTTAGTAGGCCAGGAGGAATACCGGGTGTAAGGGACAGAGATTGAACGACTATGGGAAATTATTTCAGAAAAAAAAAAAAAATTGGCTTTCCCATAGAAATTGTCTGGTTGAGGTGGTCATTTCATTATGTATGGGAAAGTCAATTTCTTTATTCATTTCCTGAAAGAATATCCTAGTGAGATACGTTCAGTCTGAACAACCCCTTTCAGTTTTCGATATTCTGCCCCTTACACCCGGTATATTGTTTTTTTATTGGCAGGTGTGCAACTGGTTCATAAACGCTCGACGAAGAATTTTGCCAGAGATCATTAGGCGTGAGGGGCACGACCCACTTCACTACACTATCTCGCGAAGAGGTAAGTTTATTACTTTGTATTATTATTTAAAATGGGTTTGCTCTTGACTCCAGTCTAGGTCGGAAGCGACAGAAACGAAGTCGACGATGGAGCGAGCTCACCCAGAGGATGCCTGGTCGGTCTAACTTTGAAGTGTTGGGGGTTTGTATTCATTAGGTAGGCAAGTAGGGAGTTCCACTCTTTTACCGTGCGCATTATGAAAGAGTTTTGGAAGCGCTTAGTCCGTATTGGTGGAATAACAACCAGGTATGGATGGTATCCTCTGGTGCATCTAGATGTCCGATGGAAGAAGGGAGCTGGCGGGATAAGATCGTGGAGTTCTTGAGCACACACCGAAGTACAGCCTGTAGAATACCGACAAGCAAGCAACCTTCTATTAGACTACCATGCTGGATTGGGAGCGATGAAAAGCATGAAATGTGCGAGCTGCTTCTCATGCTGTAAAAACCGGCTAAAGGATTCAAGGGTTTCAGTTTTGTTCAGTATATTGTAATTTAGAAGGTGGGCTGATGCGCGTGATTGTTGTAGACTGAAAAAGAGAGAGAAAGACACGATTGTAGAGTTTTCCGTCAGCAGCTCTGGTCTTGATCTCGAAGTCGCACGAGGTATTTATACGAAGTAGAACAGATTTTTATTAGAAACGGAAAAATTCGACGCTACTAAGCAAAGCTGCTATGGATAAGATGCTACATCGAATCAGTTAATAAATTCCACTGTCTACTGCATTGATGCACTACCTATAGCTTGGGCAACGAATAATTCTGGACGGAAAAGTTGGAAGCAGGATTTTTGACTTCGGAGCTTTGTTTGGAATAGTTAGGATTAGGATTATGATAGTTAGGAGATGTAATTTCACTAGGTTTCATTATGTAGTACAACAAAACTTTGTACGACGCATCGTTTCCGAGATGTAAGCGTAAAACCAACTCCATTCGTTTCTAAGAAACATTTTTTTTTGTCATACCTACTCACTCAGTGTTTTAACAAGGCAAAATACTTAGATTTCCTAAAAAGCAATGAATTATTGTTTTGAATGTTTTTTTTTTAAACAGGTCGAAAGCAGCCAAATCCTTTGGCAGGCATTGGTCCCGGAGTTAGTCAAATGATGGGTGTGCAGCAACTGGTCGGGTTGCATAACGCTTCTACTTCTGGTATGACTTTGGCCACTTCCGGAAATGTCACTGTTGCTTCGTGGGACAATGTGGAAGTCGAGGTGAGTAATTTAGGCCAATCCGGCACGAACGGCCACTTTCCTGAAAGTCCATTGCACTAAACGGCCTCTATACAAATTATCTGATTGAGGTTGTCATTTTGTATGGGGCAGTCATTCTTTTGTTCGTTTCCTGAAAAAAAAAACTGGTAAAAGATGTTTAGTTTCGTTGACTGAGTTAGTTAGTTTTAGTTTGCGTTCCTTCACCAGGTACTTATTTGTATTCAGGGTCAATACGCCCGAGAGGGGCAAGACCACACCCGTGCTCACGACTATGGAGACGGCTTGCTGGTCTACCGCAGCGATGGAGACGAGCTAGTAGACGCTGAGGAAGGGTACTCCAGCACCATCAGCGAAGAAGAAGTGAAGTACGACCCATCCGTCTGGCAGTCCGTGATCCGCTACGGACCAGAAGACACCATGCATCCGGCTAACAGAGGGTAAGTTGCTATCAATCCTTGATGTTTCCTTATCGAGGACTTTTACAGAACTGGTCTCCTAATGTGCCGCAGTTTTGGCGATGAGCTGATGGAGGCTGGAAACGGAAACTCTGGAGCAGCTGGCGATGGAACTTATGATGCAGGCGGTCCGTCTTTCGCAACGGATCTGAGGAATGCCATGTGTACCCTGCTCGTCGACGGTTAGTGGCTGTGTATGGTATGATTTTGAGGCTGTTTGTCAGGACTGGAGAATGAAGTTGAGAATGAGCAAAATTGTTTGGTAGATTTATTAACAGCAAAATTGTTTAGGTAAAGACAAAGTTTTGCATAAATGATCTAAAAATTGGAATGTCCTGTGACGTGCTGCCATAACTAAGGAAGAAATTGTTATACTTATGATGAGTTGCAACTGGCCCATGAGGATTAGCGGAACAGAGTTAAGGCCTGTGCAATAGGGGCTAGGTACTGATGACGCTCTTCACATCAGCAGCTCATATACGTCCCCAGGGGCCGGAGCCTACTCTAAATCTAGGGCTTTCGGGCCTTCTTGGTCGACCACTACTTGGTCCAGTACAGTTTGGTCGACTTTACACACAAACTTTGAATTTCTTCGTAGATGTCATCCTTCACCGTAAAATCGCCGCCGAATCAACGTACATATGAAATTCGGAAACCGAAATACACATTGGTACATGGTGGGATTCGAACCATGACCTCCTGCACAGGAGGCAGCAACCCTGTCCACTACACCATCAAGCTTGCGCTTACGCTCTTACAAGTCTTCAACACTGTTTTGAGACTTTAACTGTCTGACAGACTGCTTCAAACTCGGCAACCTTTTATTTTTTACAATTTGTTCACAGGCCAAGCACCGTTGTGACCATGACAACTTCCGAAGACGTGGAGGAGCAACTGTGCTCGTCTCGCTCGTGTGGCGCGGTGGACGGTGGGGGCGGGGGGGGCTGGCACCCGCAGCTGGCGCACCTGCCGCAACTGCCGCACCCGCTGCGGCGCCGCCAGGTGAGCCCGGCGCCGCCGCCGCCGCCACCAGTCGCCGTCGAACTAGAAGTGGCCACTACAGACATGTGGTGCCACACGTACTCGCACACCACGCGCAACGAACGCCTTATTGGCGATTAGGTTGTTAGGCCGTCAGCGTTGATGAGCGGAGGACTGTGCGCGGATGTAAGGTTACCAGGTCGCCTTTGCAGGTCGCGTACAAAATGCATGTGATGGGTGTAAAAATTATTGCTGACAACTTTACGGTCTTTTCCCATGAAACTGAATTTTTTTTAAGGTACATTTGGACCTCCTATATGTATCTACAAATGGTACCAGCTGCTAAGTCATTTTTTATGGGACGCCAAATATATTTTTTATAATTTGATCTATTGTTTCTTGGGGAAAGTTATCTTTTATCATGGGTTTGCGTTCAAACCTTCATACCCTAAAGTTAAGTCAGCAATTTTTTTTGCAACCAGTATACGGTGACTAGCTAAGAGAAAGAGAAATTAACTGTTTATATGAAATGCGACATTATTATTATATTATACTTATTATATAATATATATATCAATTATATGCGACCAGTGTAACCTCCCAGGTAGCAAATTTTGGTTTTGAAAAAGTCACCAATGCGTTTTTCAACAGACTTAAGGCATAATGTAAAAGTCTTAGATAAGCCATGTAGAGTACTACAATACCGCGTTTGGGCACAAAGTTCAGGACTACTGCTCTTGGTTTAGCTTTGCATACGTCAGGGGATATGCTAAATTGCTCTTAATTTAATCTCCAAAACGCACAAAATGGTGCTTTGGATCTTGCATTCTGCAAAACTAAGACTATTATAAGACTTGCGGCCATTTCCAAAATAAAACTCAGTGTAGTTAAATGCGTTCGCAAAATAATAAAATAATTTGATAATTTATATTTGAAAACAGGCAGCCATCAGCGAAATTCGGAAAAATAAGTGTTTTGTGTTTACTGTGACCAATTTTGTATGCGAAGCTATGTTTTTCGTGGATTTATATATGAATATGTGATGTACTTTTAATGCCCCCTTGTTTTATTTAGTTTAAAGCCTTTAAATTTATACAATTTTAATGCGCCGATAAAACCAAAACTATTACAAGACCTCGTGTCTGGGATTCTGCTTTGTTAAGACCTATGCTCCGATTCAGATTGTCACACTTCGGTACCATTTTAATTTGGGGTTCCGCTGTACAGATAAATTTAGAAAAGGAACCTGTCTAAGTATATAATACTAGCTTTCTGCCCCGCGTTTTCACCTGCGGAAAAATTTTGTTTTCCCGTGGGAATTGCTATTTTCCCGTGGTAAAAAGTATCCTATGTCCGTGTAAGTGATACCATCTATCATCCTGGCAAATTTTATCCAGATCCGTCCAGCCGTTTAGGCGTGAAAGAGCAACGAACAGACAGACAGACAAGACAGAGTTACTGACGCATTTATAATATTAGTATGGAATAGTATGGAATGATCTTCCATGCTGGACTGGGAGTGATAGAAAAACATAGAATGTGCCAGCTGCATCTCCTCCCGGGCATGCTGTAAAAACGAGCTAAGGGATATGAGCCTTTTAGTATTGTAATTTAGGCGATGGCTGATTTTGGGAAGGGAAAAATGTACGGAACCCCTAGTTCATCGCCAATATCGCACTTTTTTTGGATAATCATGTTTCTTGCAATTTTTGATATTTAGCAATAACTTTTCTTCTGAATGTGGATTCGCTTCATTTGTGTCCATTTTTTAAAATGCATTATAGTTTTATTCCGCAAAAATACGTAAAAAATCTTGAGCCTCGTGTCAATCTTGTTAATTAGTTAAGATTTTGAAAATGCAAGATGTAGGATTAATTCAAGATTTCTTATCATTTTAAAGAGTAATAGATTGCTAATTACATACTATTACTTTTGTAAGAGTCAGCGTCCTTGCTTTTCCAAGATCACTAGCACATCGTGTTCAATAATGGCGTTAGTAAGACTACGATTCTTGTATAAATCCTGACGACGCACTTTTGTAGAGCTGTGTTAGTCTTGGACAAGACGGTTTTCAGAGTAGAAAACTTATCGTAAAGCTAAGGTCTTATATCTTGCTACCCTAGGACTGGCACTTGAAAATATCTTCATTTTTAATCTCTAATGCGCTTTCGAGGCTGAGTTTAGAAGATTATTGCTCTTGGCATTTGATAAGCACTAAGCAGTGCAAAACTAAACCAGCATACATTTACCAAAATTATTCTGTGACTTTTTTAAGACTTTTTGCATTATAACCAGCTTTTGTCAAGAGAACTTTGTTTTTTTTGCAACCAGTATACGGTGACTAGCTAAGAGAAAGAGAAATTAACTGTTTATATGAAATGCGACATTATTATTATATTATACTTATTATATAATATATATATCAATTATATGCGACCAGTGTAACCTTGCACCTGTCCCTCGCTTTATGAGGGCTCACTATCCAAGGCCCTTGGACCAAGGGTTCAGCCATATTTTCAGCGGGTCAGAAGGAAGTTCGTACATTTTTTTTTCTGCACAAATACAAACCGAAGCGAATACCTTTGTGAAGTGATGTCTATGACCACATTTGTTTAGGAGGGCAGTTGTAACTTGATCACCTAGAGCATTTTTTCATTTCGGAGCTAACAATATTTTGTATGTATGTATTAGTATAAAATATACTCCTTGGACAGATAGGTAGATATCGTGATAGTGATATGATAATGAATAAGTTGGTAAATATGGCTGAATCTATAACTTAATATTATTAATATTAATGTCCGTATAAAGTTATAATGTGTTATTTTCGTAAGTTTTTTGCCTGAATATTTTAAACCGTATCTTTTTGGCGCTTTTTTTTTATTTGTTTTTGGCAATCGTCAACCCAGATTTGGGGACACTTCTGCCAGTGTCGAGTGTAGAACAGAAACTATTTACAAAAGAAATGTCATGGAACTGTAAGTATGTACATAAACATTTAATATATACATTATGGGAAAGACATAACATAGATGATGCATCAAGGATCTCATAATGTCCACTCGGAATATTAAACCTATTTCCTGTTTGTTAACTTCCTTGAACGTACGTCCACTACCCTAAACGTCCATTTCCCTAAATGTCCACTTACCGTATTTATGATTCCGGTAATATTATTAAGATCTAGTGTTGAAAGAATCTGTATTGCGATGATTATGCCAACGAAAATTGTTTTTTTTTTCCTTTTTATCAACTCAGTTTTCCTTTGCTTACGAATTTAACAGATTATAGGAAAAGCTACATAGACCGAAGTTGTTAGTTTTAAAAATGACTTCTGTAAAATATTGTGCCAGAATGTAACTCCCATGGTTAGTTTTCATGCTGGTTATGGTATTTCGGTATGAGCGGTGGCGGTAGCGGCAGCGAAAGTGTTTAGTGTTGAGTTGTGTCGTATTTCGTAATAATTTGTGCTTTAGGTATAGTCTTCTGCCGCCCGCGTCTATACCATTATTACTCTTTAGTTTTTTATTTTAAACAAGTACATTGAACTGATGCTCCAATCTTTCAGGTTACGCATCATGGCTGGAATATTAATATATTTCAGAAAGAGCCCTTAGGTATATCTGAGAATGTCCATAACGAACCGAATTAGTTGAGCAGTTGGAAGAGGTTTTGAAATCGTAGGCGACGTCGGTGTTAAAACACAATTTTTGTTTTATTGAGGGATGCTATCAATTTCCGTTGTATATTAAGTTTAGGAACTTGTGCTTTTATTTTTAGTTTGGGTTTAAGTTACTTTAAATAAATTACTTAAAAAATAATTTGCTTTTCCTTGTAGCTTAGTGTATTTGTATTTCTGTAGGTGTTTTAATACCGGCATCACCTGACAGTTTTAGTAAATTTTCGTGTCTTTTAAATTATAATCCTTGTTGTGATGCCCTCTTGATCAGTGTGTTTCTATAGAGACATGAAACCGGCTTTCTAAAGTTAGAATTCGGCGCATCTCGAAATTATGTTGTTACTGTTATTGAGAGCATAATCCCGAAATTACAGAAAGTCTGGCTCCAGAGACAGTTACACCTGATTCATGACTCTATTCGACTGTATCAAGATGACGTCATAGCTCGGTTGTTGACGTGTTCGTAAACTGCAGGTGGTGCCGAGGTCTGTGCCACGGCCGATGCCGAGGCCGCGGCCGACTCAGACGGCGGCTGACCAGGATAAGTTCAAGTGCCTCTATCTGCTGGTGGAAACGGCCGTCGCTGTCCGCAAGCGGGAGAAGGAACAAGAAGCGGTCCGCTTTTAGAACTAAGGACATCACATAAATAATCTCGTTGCTTTCTGTTCACAAAATCGAATTTCGTTAAGATCATTTGACATCGAGATGAAAAGCCACGCGCCTTTTAGCACTTTAGGTCTTATTGCCGGAATCTCCAGTTGACATTAATTGAATGTACTCTTTTTCCGGTAAGTCGCTTTACAAAGGGACATATAGATGCACATGTCATTTAAATTGTGTGTTTAAATTGTAGAACTACTTTTACCCCTTCTGATCCTTCGTAATAGCAAAAAAAGGAATATTAATTCCTTTCCACTCGGGCATTAAGTCCATTTCCCGTAATGTCCATTCCCCGGATGTCCATTTCCCTGAACGTCCATTTCCTTGAATGCCCCTAGTGCACATTCCGGTAATTGGACCTTCCATGCCTGGGAAGGGGACTACACATTCTGGTCATAAGAACTTTAGTACCGATCGAAGTAAGAAAGTTCAGTTGTTTGCTCGCTTGTGGAAATGTTCAATGTAAAGGTACTACTTGGATTTAGGCCGTCGCAATCGCAACCGTGGCGTGGTTCCTCATTGCGTTGCTCAGTCCCATGGTATAGCAAAAGCATTTTCTAATCCGTGCATTTTCATTAAACCGCTTATATCTCGGCTTTGACGCTCGGTGTAAAATTGATCATTACTTTTTATCGTTAAGAGGCTACCCTAAGCCAAGTGGCGGCCTCATCAGTCAAAAAATCATAATCCACTGAAAACACAATCAATCAGGGTAGCCTCTTAACACCACATATTATTATTTTTAAATCAATATGATTGAAGCAGTAAGATTTAGCTAAGTTTATACTGTTGGTTTTTACTATGAGTTTGCAAAATGATTTAAGTTCTTCAGTAGCGTAAGCGTATTTTATATTAGTTACCTAAGATCGAATATAATAAATTGTTACTAATATGTGTTCTCATTTTATTTTGTACACTTAATAGATTCTTTCTTCCTATTAAAGTTGCGTTCGGTCCTGTTCGGTCGAATATCTAAGGCCATTTTCACACTTGATGCTCAACGCGGCGTTGCGCGGTGAGGCGGAGCTGTATCGTTCTTTGTAAGTACATCGGTTTGTATGAAAAAAACGCGGGGTATGGCACACTTGCACCGCGCCAGCGCGCGGAGTGAAAACAATGGAACCAAAGACAATACGCCGCGTTGCGCGTATAGTGTGATAATGGGGTAAAGGATCTAACACGCGCGTGTCCTGTCCAGCTAAGTTCAATATAAACGAAGATAATGATAAAAATAATAAAACATACAACCGAATTGAGAACCTCCTCCTTTTTTGGAGTCGTTTAAAAACTGGTGGGCGCACCGTATGTATTTTAACAGTTTGGAGCCACTTTTAACCCTTTACTATTTAACGTAACCACATCGAATTTGCTTTATATAGGTAATCAAGAAGTGATACGATTGACTGACTGACTGTCTCACTGACATATAGATCAAAAACCTAACCCCTTTTGGGCGAGGTTGTCCACAAAAGTCCATTAACTTCGTCCATTATCTTCATATTCTTCATTTAAAAGCTGATCTCTCCGAATGTCCATTTTCCTTGACAACTTAGTCTATTAGAGGAGGTCCTGGGTTCGATTCCCAGGGGGGAACACAATGTTTATATTTGTTAATTCATCACTTTGTGGGATTTTCACCAGTTTGGTTGGGACATTGCAAGCTGAATAACCTGATTGTCCGAAAAGAAAAAGGATTCCGCGTTTCGGGGGGCACGTTAAGCCGTCGGTCCCGCGGACGCTGTCTTTGATAGCGGTCGTTACACAAACCCGCTCCAAACCATATCAGAGGCCTATTAGCTGTGTTATTAGGCGGTTTAAAAACTCTGACACCAGGGTTCATCGGGTTGATTGACTCGAAACACAAACGACAGAAGAAGAAGACTAGAATGTCAATGTACAGAGGGATCATTGAGTTTATTTCTCTGATCGTTAACTTCCCTGAACGTCCACTTTCCTGAACTTCCACTTCTGTTAACGTCCATTTGGTTTGTAAAATATAACTTTATGAAGATAGTTGTGAGTTAATTTATCGAATTTATTGTTTGAAATAAATTATTTAACATTTATCATCTCCCGTATCTCACGAAGTCGGCTACCTAATCTAGGGGATTGAACGAGGGTACTGGTTTTACACAGAGCGACAACCATCTGACCTCCACAACCCAGAAGGGAAACCAGAACCAATCCTAGATTAGGCTTTTGCCAGGCTAGTGGCCAACCCAGCTGCCAGAGTTTTCAAGCCTTCAATGCTAAGCCTCCAATGGCCTCTGACATGGCTTTAAAGACTAATATCTACGATATTAACCGAGTCCAACGGCTTTAAGAGCCTTCCGAAGAAGAAATTATTTCACATTATTGCTCTTTATTGATGTCATATTTAGTTTATTTGTAAATTCATTGGTGTTAAAGCGGTACAGAGGGTTTCGGTTTTGGTTCCAGCGCCTCCCACTTCGCTTCATCAGCCTTCCGAAGCTCGGTCTTATGTTTCAGCCTCGCTATATCTCTGTCTACTGCCTCCACGATGTCGGTGAAAATATCTTTGGTGGATCTTTCGTCAGCGTTCACCTGTAAAATAACAGACGTGGCTTATAAAGGATCTTGTGATCTCTGGCCACATACGAAATTGTATGCATACAGAGGTCAAGCAAAATGGCCGATCACTAATCAATACGTCAATCCATCAATCAATCAATCCGTCAATCCATCAATCTGTCTAATGATGTGGAAATTACTCCGGACTAGACGAAGCAGACCGATTGGGTAAGTAGACCGATTGGGAAAGTAGACCAATCGGGAAAGTGAACCATTCGCGAGCGAAATTTTTGTATTTCAAGCAGGCCTGAATAGTGTAACGCATATTCGGAGCGTAGCGAGAACGTAATTTTATATTCTGGTTCTTACAGGTCAGAGCCAGGGTGGAGCAAGCGCCACGCTACGCCCATGGCTGGCCCCTACGTTCACACAAAATGTAAGTGAGCAGAGGTAACCAGTTCTTTTATATTAATATATATGTTACAGCCAAAGTGATTAATCTAGATATTATATATTAATATCTGGTCATTATTTATAATGTCTGCTCAATTTAGATTAAGTGATAAATGACACAGAATTAATCACTTTAACCAGCTATTATATATAATATCTTTGAAGACTTGGATAATGTAATAAAACAAGTGGGTATAGGTTAGGTTAGGTTAGGTTAGGTTAGTTTTTTAGGGAACTAGGTCATCCCATGCTCTTTGAGACTCAAGTTTATCTGGTACTGGTCTTAGTTGGACCTCAGGACACATTACGGACCATGCTTCCAACGCGTCGCTCAGTCAGTTTAACCGTATTTATTACTTTGACTAACTTCGACCAGCTATTATGAATAGTATCCGGATAAAGTGATTAATTTATCACATTGTCTGGTCAATTTGGTTATTATATATAATGACCAGTCATTATGTATAATAGCTAATTAATCACTATGGCTGTAACATATACATATATTAGAGTTGCGTCTGTTTAGGATACTAACTAAGTGTACCTACTCTACACCACGGGCTATCCTATCAGATTACCGGGTTGTTTAAAATGACAGCAATTCGGTGTTACATCAGAAAGAGACGGCAATAATTTTAGTTCATATTTAGATAAGTAGTGTTTTTGCCGAATTGCGATCATATTTGAAACCAATATCGAGGAAATCAATTTTATTTAACCAGTAATGCAAGGAATTCTTTAGTAATCAAATAACTAATAACCAATAACTTACTCGAATCAGCTTATGCGGGTACTGCTCAGTAATACCTTTATGGTTTGTAAAAAATAAGTGTATTTGATATTTTCCAGCTACGCAGTTGTCGTTTCTCTTCTCAGTCGGCCATCGCTTCTGCGAGATCTTGGATCTGCCGACGTGTCGCTCTGTCAGGGTTTCTCTTTTTGCATCCAAGAATATAAATGTCTGGAAAAACCAGTTGCATGATTTTATTCTGCCTAAACTAAAACTATGCAGAAAATACCGTGGCCTATCTGAATACGTAATATGGAATTTACAGGTTTACAGGCAGATGCTTCCAATGGACCTTGCCTGGCTGAAAAAAATTTTACCTTACTAATAGAAAAGATATTTCGATTATAAAAGTGCCAGCCATTCTGATGTCTGAATGGCTGGCACCATTTGGTAATTTGCTCATATGGGCTCTTTAGTTAACTTTTGTCTGTGGATTATTTAGGCCCGTATTTATAATCAGCTCTCAAGAGTGACAGCGAGTTTGAGTTTGAATCAGAAATGTCATTTCAGTACAAAACGGCCTGTCAAATCCACACTTAATATCGCTCTCAAACTTGAGACCGCTTCATAAATGCGAGCCTTAATACCTATTTTGTACCTAAGGTTGGCCTCGACCTCTCTTCCCCTCTTCGATCTTCATCACGGTTCTGGTCATGTGATCAGCTGAAATACCACTCAGCTTTTAAAATTGTTACAAAACCTACCGTTGCTGGAGCAATATTCTGCTCAAACAGCACGCCTTGCCGTTTCTCTCGAGGGTAGCCATCAATGACAAAGCCTTTCGTGCCCGGAGCCTTGGCTATAACCTCTTTCCTGATCAGTTCTATAACCACATCGTTAGGGACCAGCTCTCCTGTGAACAAAACCTCGAATAAGTCCTAAGTTACCCAACTTCAAGGTCATAATCATCATCAACTCATATACGTCCCCACCGAGGGGCACGAGCCTACGGCGTTACGGCCGTCAACCACGTGGGCCCAGTACGGATTGGTTGACTTCACACACAACCTTTGAATTTCTTCATAGGTGTGTGCAGGTTTTCTCACGATGTTTTCCTTTACCGTAAAAGCTCCGAATAAACGTACATATGAAATTCGTAAGACGAAAACACATTGGTACGTGGTAGGATTCGAACCACGACCTCCTGCTCAGGAGGCAGCGGCCCTATCCACTACACCATCGGGCTTGTCAAGGTCACAATATCAGCTTGAAAAAGAGGCGGGAGTTTAGTATTTATCCTTCGTAAGAGCACAAGCCTAACAAAAACTTTGAAAATAATCTAACTAAAATAAATTTTACTTTCAATTTACACATAAAAAACCGCCAACGCCGCTGTGATGATTAATAAGTTTGGCTTTTGTATGAAGATATTCCTTGCTTCCAAAGTGATTTTAGTTTTCAAACAAGTTGGTTTTTATTATTATTTGTTCGTTTCTTATTATTTTTAACAAAATGACTTTTTTTTTTTATGGGTTCGCTCTTGACTCCAGCCTAGGTCGGAAGCGACAGACACGAAATCGACGAAGAGCGAGCTCACCCAGAAGATGCCTGTTCAATCTAACTTTGAAAATGTTGGTTGTAGGTGTATGCATTCGGAAACACAGTCGCAGGTAGAGAGTTTCACTCTTTTGCCGTGCGCATTATGAAAGAGTTTTGGAAGCGTTTAGTCCGTATTGGTGGAATATCGACCTCACATACAGACCTCTATCGACAGCATTCTGCAAACACTTGTGCCGCACGGAGCCGGAAGCGATTTCTTTTTGCAACAGCTCTCCGACATTTATCCTGATCAGTCCATACTTGGTGCACAGTTGGTTGCACTGTGTTGTCTTCCCAACGCTTGGACCTCCGTACAACCAGATGAAGACGTGGTCTCGTAGGTCTACTTCGGGCTAACAGTGAAATTAAACGTGTAAGTATTTTTAACGTTGGGTTATCGATACCAACGTATTTTGCGGCCCATAAACTGCTTTTTATTATTCGGAACTTAGCAGAGGTTCAAATTTCGGAACCGCAAACGAGAACCTTGTTGCCAAACGTATGTTTTGCGGTTGACTTTCTTTAAATTTGTAAAGCAAAAACAGGTTATGGGCTGCAACACAAGTTTGTATCGATAACGCAACGTTTAAAAAGCGGAATATATCCTGAGTAAGTAAAAAAACCTCCATAAAATAAGGTTGTTAGGTTACCCTACCCATTACTAATATCCTTATTTCTTTTTTATTGCTCCTACTTGCTGATGATTTTTTTTTCTGACATTCAGGGTTAAATGTAGAGATCGCTTAAAACAGGGGTATTTAACCTAGGGGTTATTACCCCCTTTGGGGTAAAACAGGAATTTCACGGGGGTAACGGAGATGGACCAAAAAGTGCAGGTATTAAGTAGGAAAAAACATGAGAATAGGTAGGCAGATCGAAAAAAATATGCTTATTTATTATTTTTGTACTTTTTCGCTTTGCGTGTGGTTAGTTTGACAAAATACGCGTAGGTAATGTGTATGCGGGCGGTGAGAATTTTTTGTATCTGCCAATATTGTTTGCACTGATTAGAGAAAGTCGCTGCCGCTCCCAGCTCCATTTACTCTTCTGTGATTGATTGCTTGAAATCTTGTCTAGTTGGGGAGTAAAGACCAATCCCTACATAGGTCATATGGGTAACCCCATGGGGTAACCATACTGAAAAGGTTAAATACCACTGGCTTAAAACGATGAGACTGCCTTTGCGCACATTTAGTTTCAAGCTTGACTGTTTTTTGGATTGGATTGTACAATAAAGAGTGTACCTAAACTATCTTTGTGTGAAAGTTGTTCAGATTTGATGACTGAGCAATCCCATGTCAATTTTCGGGAAACTGTCCTTTACACCCCGTATGTATGCATGTTTATTCCAGATAGATAAACTAACTAATATAATAATACGTACTTCTCGTTGATAGGCCTTGCAACCCTTAGTGCCACATTGTAGTGGGCACGGCGGGTTTTTATCTATAATGGTGGTCTGGCAAGGCCCTTCGCAGATTTTTTCTTCTATGTGGTGCATTTGTTATTCAGACTTTGTTCTTTAGATTGGAAGTCTGTTTTCTAGATGGATGCCACCGTTGTTGCCCGCATTTTGATGGTAGTTTGTTAAAGCACTGGAATTTGGTTTGTTTTCTTGATATTTTTGTGGATATACATCACTATATGAATGACGGTTGCGGTAGATTGACAAACAAAAAAATTCAGAAAAGAACTAATATTAAAAAAAGAGTTTTTCATCTGAGTATCTTAACCTATGCTCAATCTCTACCAAACTCTACTGTGCCTCTTGTTGTCGAATCCAGTCGAATCCTTACCAGGGCGTCGATTCCCGATACACCGCTCCATTCGAGCTTCGCCCAGTAGTGTTCCTGGCAAGCCCCTCTAAAATAATTTCAATCCATGAAAAACCATAGGTACAACGTTTATTGTAAAAATAGTCCTCCCAACCGATTTTCGGTGATGGGGGTATCAAATGAAAGGCGTCAATGAATTATAAGTTTTTAACAAAGCCCCGCAACGCAACTAAATAGATCTTACTTAACAATTAACTTAATAAAAGAAATAATTTCGCAATGCTAACGTTTAATATAACAACAGAAACATGCGATAACAAAATTAAAACTCGTCTCAATCACATAAACATAACACTACAAAATACATCAACACATCTCTTGCTCCCTGATTATTACTTCTTGAGTCGTGTCTCCCGACGGCTGGTTCACAGGACAAGGGTTATTTGGAGTCAAGAGGTTTTCCATTGGACCCTGTAGGTTTTTAGGGCTAGTTTTCCCCATGACGGGTGCTGAAGCGAGTGGCTCCTGAGTATCCGGCTTCTTCTTCTTCTCCTTGTCTATCGTGTCTGACAGGATCTCCTTCAGCGTGGTCGCCAGAGCTGTTGGGTTGCCACTGCTGTCCAACTGTAAAACAAAGAAAACTGGATTAGTAGATTTTAGCACAAATCCTGTTAGAAATACGAGTGTGATGTCTGTTCTAGCTTCTTTTACTTGTTATTATTACTTCTAAGAACGTCAGATTTCGTCGGTCGAATCACGAAAAGGCGTAACCAACAAAATTGCGATTTTGAGTTCTACACACCATGGTATTTAAAAATATGCATTTTATTATGTCACGAAAAGACTTATCTGAATTCCTGTCCGATGAGGCGTCACTAATAATTTCGAAGGGCCGTAACTACTTTTTAGTACATCAATTATTTTTCACGAATAGGCGCAACCGGCAGTTACGACTCTTCGTGATGATATTTTTTCCCGTAAGATACAGTTGCGCCCATTAGTGATTTAAACAATCAACGTTTTCAAACTTGATAAAAAATATTAGATTTCGCCGGGGAGGGCATATGGTGGTGGCACTGTGGTGTCAGTTGTTGTAGTTGGTAGTGTGGCGATTTGTGGCGTTCCGGCTAGTAGCCCTTCTTCGGCGAGAAGCTCCCGCGGAAGGGCCCTGGGTCTGTGTGAAGGGCGGCTGTGGAAAGGGGCGAGATCCTTGATGTGAGCGTGCGCGAGTCGTCAGAACGCTCGAACATCCGCTTCGCCAGGCCTCGTATGAATGCGTCCAGGCCTTCGTGTTCGAGATCCCTCGCGATGGTGGAGTTACGAACGAAGCGTGGAGCATTGGTGATCGTGCGGAGGCTCAGATTTTCCTGGGCGCGGAGACGGTTCCGAATATCAGCCGAGACCGGATGTAGATTTTATAAATCCTCAGCTTTGTCCGCGAGTGGAGCACTAAACGCAGTTCAGGAGCTCGACTGCCCTTCCGTAAGTGTCTATCAATGGTAACCTCCAAATGTTTCACCGAGGGTTGCCAAGGGATGGATTTGTGTAATAGCGTCAATTGCTCTTGCTCCTGAAGGTGATGGTGAGTGGTGATCATCGCCTGGGTCTTGGTCACGTTGAATGATGGCGCAGAGTGCAGGAGAGAGGCAGTTCCCCTACGGCACTCCGGCGAGTGGGGCTCAGCGAAGATAGGGCGTCCTTTACGGCTACCTGGAAGCTCCACCTTTTCAGGAAGCTCGCCACATCTTCACCACGCGACGGAGTGCGGTGGTCCTTGCGACTTTGTGCAGCGGGCCCTCATGCCAAACTTTGTCAAAAGGCTTCTCAGCATGACGGCGACGGTATGCTCTCTCTTGTTAAGACCCATCGCCATAAAATGCAGGACACGCACGAGTCAGCTGCAGCGTCGTACAATGCTCTGCGCGGAAGCCGAACTGTTCTAGTCTTGGCACGACGTGGGGCAGTAGCCAGCAGGAGCCGTTCAAACACCTTGGAGATGATCGGGAGCAGCGTGATGGGACGGTAGCTTTCGGCCCATTGGAAGTTCTTCCCGGGCTTCAGGATCATGATGACCCGGCCAAGTTTCCAGCTGGTAGGGAAGTGGCCCGAGCGTAGTATTCCGTTAAACAGCCTGGTCACTGTAACGACGGCTTGTTGAAGCAGGTGACGCAGGGCTGCATTGGTAATCCTGACCGTGCCTGGGGCTTTGCGCGGATTTTGCTTCTGGAGTGTTTGAAACACTTAAGAATATCCCGTTCTCATCTGGTGGTATGGGTGCTGCGAAATACTCCCAAAATACTGCGAAATACTACTCGTACTACTGAGGTGTTGCTCGACTGCGGTGACATGCTCCACGTCTTCCGTAGGGTCCGTTTTAAATTAGCGTTCTAGAGACGAGGCGAAGATTTCGGCTCTATTGCGGTAGCAGAACAGCCCTGGGCGTTCAAAAGCATCCGTACGGGAGCAGAGTTATTGGACAGCTGTCTGCACATACGGTAGACGGACGGGACCTCGTCTTCCACCGATATGAGGTGGTCCTGCCAGCTGTCAGCTGCGTATTTTGTCAAGGCCTCCTTCACCTGCCCAAACAGCTGATTAAGTCTGGTCTTGAGCGGTGGTTATTTGGTATGCTGTCTGCTTCTCCGGGTTTCACGCTTCTCCCTTATCAGTTCCTGGATCCTTGCAGGTAGTGGCGTATGCCTTTCCCTGTTCGGAACGGTGTGGGATGACGTTGTTATAGCATCTCCTTTATTCGCTATAAATTTTCTCTCTATTAGGTACCTATAGCTTCTACTCGATTATATTTTCTTTGACAGATTTTTGGACTAATTTATTTAATTTAATTATGGCAAATAATGAATATTAATTCGTATTTTTTGTTTTAATTTAGTTCAATTTAATAGACACAAGTGACAATTATTTCAAAATGCTACATCACGAATAGGCGTAAGTGGATCTTTTGTTAAAAAAAACACAATATCTCATAAATTAATAAACTTACCAGAAATCTGCTGGTAATTAATTATAAAAGATTAAATTGCCTGTGAAATCAGCCATTAACATTGTAAATAAACATTATAAATATTTTTCTATGAACATTTAGTTCCCTGCTGATTTCTTTAATTCGCTGTCCTGAAAAGTTGTTAAAAAACAGTTACGCCTTTTCGTGATTCGACCGACGATTTAATTCACTGCAGGAGCGCCTTTGAATAGAAAATCGAATGTCCTCGCACAATATAGCAGGAGGGCATCTTTTTTAATAATAATGGGTTTGCTCTTGACTCTAGTCTAGGTTAGGGGACGACAGAGAGTCAAAGATGCAGCGAGCTCACCCAGAAGATGCATGTTCAGTTCACTCTAACTTTGAAGAGTTGAGGGTTGTATGCACTATCTTAGTTAGGTGAGCGAGTTCATTCGCGCCACGTATAAACCTTTAATAGGTTTCTGTAGCGTGTCTTAATCACTATCACTAATATGTGTAGAATATGTTATGAACAGTAAATGAAAAAAAAAAAAAAAAAAAAAAAGTACGTTTCCGTAAATGTGGTCTTGATTCGAGGTACGGCTATGGATTCGAGGAGAGCATGACAACTAAATTTTAACCAAAATTGTTGCCGTCCCCTTTCTGTTCTCTCAGGATAGACAGGTGACCATTCCAGTCAAGATTGAGTGATTTTTTATACATACATCGATTCGATACCATCGTCAGCTTTATCACCCAAAATTTCCCATTGAAGTTCTTAATATCCTATCATCAAATTGCTGGCCGTTCAGATTACCTAGTTGGGAAAGCCAGTCTAAATCTTGCGAATGTCGTCTCACCGTGATGACGTGTCCCCCGAACCTCTTGTGCACGTTCTTCACTTTATGAGCGGCTTCCCTGACGATCTGCCTCGCCGCGTTGATCTCCGATTCTGGTCTGCCAAGCTCCGAGAGTTTGTTCTGTAACCTGGCTGCCGCTACCTGGAAAAACAGCATTGTTGTTAAAGCAGGCTTTTTTTTTGTTCTTACAGTTCTTAAAGTTTTTTTTCTTTTCTGGCACAGGTTTTTAAGAGAGCCACAGCCACAATTCCAACGGAATTTAGCGCTAAACAGCTTGCCGTGTTTCCTTTCGTCAGCGTGTAGAAATGCCTGTGTATGAAAGGCTTTTGGGTTAGATCTAGATCGCTCCATTATTGACTCTGTTGATTCGTGACTGGTCTAAAACAGAGTCAAGAAAACAAGGACCAAAATAACACTATCAATCTCTTTTCTCGGGGGTAGGTAAATAACCTACCTATTATATCCAAAATAAATCGTATCCGAAAAATGCCTGCAATTTATGTCTTGTTTTGAAAACGGATAACTACAAAGTAGTATCTAATAGCTACAAAGTAGTATCTAGTAGCCTTACTTACCTCATTATCAACCTCAAGAGCCACGATCTTCTCAGGCCACTTGACCTGCCGGTTGAAGATGTTCGACATGCGAGGGTTCTTCGGGAAGCCCACCAGGATGAAACCCAGTGACTCCTGTTGTGCCAGCATCGCCTCCTTTATCAGGTCCACTGTTAGTTGCTGGAAACAAATATCTTCATAAGCATCTGGTGATATACGTCCCCGCCTAAGGGTACGAGCCTAGCCTGAATCAAAGCCTCTGCCTGCATGTAAGTACTTTAATATAAGAAAGGTCTGTTATCTTTTAAATGTATAGAATAGATAAAAACTTGATTAGAATTCTTATTCTGTTGTTTGGGTTGTTGGGTGTTGACTCGATGAATCTTGGTGTCACGATTTTAAAATAAACATATTTTTCTAAGGTTCTTTCAGTGTGACTCAGCATTTTCGAAACGCCTGACAAAATATTGAGGGCAATTTCAGAAAGAAACTACTTTAACCTCAGGAATGTCCTGCTGTGCTTGTATATAGTTTATCAGCGATCATACGTCCCCTGGCTGTCTTTTAATGCCTCCGCTCTTACCAGCACCCCTGGCCTGATCATGGTATACCCTGTGATGTTGAAGATCGTATCTGGTTTCCTCATATCAGCCTGACTGAAGAACTATTTTCATATTATTGTATTTTGTAGGTACTGTAGTTACAAACTATTAACTAACCTCAGGAATATCCTCCTGTGCTTGCAGTTTGTCAGCAATCATGCGTCCTCTAGGCGTATCCTTTAGCGCCTCCGCTCTCACCAGCTCCCCCGGCCTGATCATGGTGTACCCTGTGATGTGGGAGATGGTCTGCGCTACTGTCTGGTTTCCCGCTCCTGGGACGCCGTTCACGAATATCACGGGCAGGTGTCTGATTGGCGTCATGTCGTATACGATTGCGTCCTGGTGAGAATTTCATAAATTAGCACACAGCCCTCAAGATTGTACCTATGTTTTGTTTAAATATTATTCCTAAAAAAAATTAGGTACACTATTTAGTCAATACCCAAAACTAATCAGCGCTGGTACAACGGGAACTAAATAACTGATGTACAAACACTGGATTACTTTCATCAATAATTTCTAATACATCCTAAAGGTTGCCAAAGATCGTGAGAGGTGGAAGAAGGATGGGGAGGCCTTTGCCCAGCAGTGGGACAATATAGGCTAATAGTAATAGTAACATCCAAAACATTTTAAAATAGGTTGATATTTTACTGGTAGGTAAGATTCACAGGCAGGTGGTGTACTAAGTGTGTTGCTGACCTATGTTATACCAGTAATAGTGCAGAGCATGGGCACAGAACAGAGGGCTTGAGACGTGGTTCGCTCCTATCCTCACTATACAATATACACTGAGCTATCGAGCCAAGCCATTCATATAAACTAAAGGGATTTTTTTCAGAGCTCTGGTCGAGATTAAACGCGACAGGAAGAACGGATCGCGATTTTCCCATTTTTGGGCGTCCTATAGGAAGAATGACGTAGAATATAATAGAAAATGTACTTACGTCGTCATATCTAGTTGAAAAAAAGCAACCCATTCTGTCTGGAAAAGAAAATAACACTAATCACTAGTTTACTAATAAAAATAACAATTATTCTCCTCAATATCGTTCTCGTAGTAAAATGTCATTTCCAAATAAATGACAATAGTTTGTTACTAGATTTCTGACATATTTTCGAAACATTTGTAAACTTTCAGCCAGTTCCTAACTCTATAAACCTATAAACTGTCGAATAGTTTTAAAATGTGATCATCTGAAGAAAAGAAATAGATTCTGTGCTCGACGAGCACGTTTTATACGGGGTGTGGTGTAAGGGACAGCTTCCCGCAAACTGATAGGGGTTGCTCAGTCATCGAAACTGAACAACTATCACTAGGAAATTCTTGCAAGAAATGTTTTTTTTTTTTCTTTTCCATACAAATTGTCTGATCTGAGGTGGTCACTCCTGAAAGAATTACCTGGTGAAAGTTGATCAGTTTCGTTGACTGAGCGACCCTTGCAATTTGCGGGAGGCTGTCCCTTACACCCATATATGAGCATCAGCATATTTACACCAGCTATTTCGAAACTAAAAATACGGTATTTCAATGAAATTGGAATGACTTTGAACTGATGATGAAAATAGAATTATCATCAATCATCTTGTCAAGCTGCACAATACTGTTTCCAATGCATAGGACCATACTTAGTCCGATAATATAATGGTATGATTAGTTAACATCCCGTAATTTTTTATGGTAGGTTAGTAGAGCAGGCAGGTAAGGTACTTCACCATCGCCTTTATACAAGTTCAGTTTTATATCAATAGTAGAGAGCGTTGTTTATGTTTAAACGCAATAAAAAAGTGTACAAAAAGTCAAAAACTATTCAAAGAAAGTACGAAGAATGTTACAACGAGTAATTATCATCCAAGCATTAATCATAACGTCACTACTTTTCGAAACTACAGCAAACGTAAAATGCTCCAGCGAATCCCCTCCATCAGTTCCCAAATACCACCTCATGGAGAAGTGCCACAGATCCAGGCTTGGCATCGCAGCTAAAGCTAACTTCACATCTCTGACCAGCTGCCGAAGACTTGGCATTGAAAAGAAGGCTTTAGCCATGAACTTCAGTCCTCCAGATGCAGTGGGCATGGGAAAACCTGTGGAGTATACCTGTGAGGTCCTGAAGTGTGCTGAAGCTGATGGTGGACTGTCTTTGGTGAATGATACGAGATACGATTTCTACAGTATTTATGCGAAACCTTTACGTAAGTAACTCCTTACCTTATTATTATTATTTATTAACATTTATTACACAATAATTAGGTAGGCACAAACTAACAAAATGGGCCTCATACTCGACTTACCTAAAATCTTCTTCTTCCTGTCGTGTGGTCCACCCTTAGGCTCGTATTTATAAAGCGATCTCAAGATTGAGATGGATTTGACAGGTCGTTTTGTACTGAACTGACATTTCTGATAAGAACTCAAACTCGCTGAGAGCTGATTTATCAATACGGGTCTTAGGCCTGTATCAGCTCTCAAGAGTGACAGCGAGTTTGAGTTCGTATCAGAAATGTCATTCCAGTACAAAATTACCTGTCAAATCCGCACTCAATATTGCTCTCAATCTTGAGATCGCTTTATAAATACGAGCCTTAAAAACCTGGCGTCAGAATTTTTAAACCACATAGAACTAATAGAGTCTCCATGGGCTATGTAATGATAATGACCACCATCAGACATAGAACCGAGCTGGGAACACAACAGCTTAACGTGCCCTCCGTAGCACGTGATCATCTTGCGTCAGACAATTAGGTGCATCGAACAATCTCACGTGAATTGATAGACTGATGGTGATGATAATGATTTCAACTTGAGGTAGGTACCTATCACAAATAATAAGCAGAACTACTTACAGCCCACGTAAACTCAACCTGCGTCCCAGCGACAGGCATGTTCTACCTCATCCCCAAAAAGCTGAACTACACCCAAGCCCAAGTGGAATGCAAGAACATGAGCGGAGTCCTGGCTGACATCACGAGCGAGCAAAGAACTGACCAGTTAGCCATGTTCCTAGCTGGAGCCAGTGTTGATGCTGCTCTGGTTGCGCTGAGGAGTTTCAATGGCAGCACTTTCTACAGCGTCAATGGTAAGACAGAGATAGTTTATAAACTATCCAATGGGTTAACGAATGGATGAAACGAACGACCAGATTGCCTGCGAGTTTATAAACCGCCAAACAGGCCTCTGCTATGGTTTGTGTTGTTGCGCACGGAAGTTCACGGCGAAAATCGGCTACGTCAGCCATTCGACTAGGAGTCGAAGTAGTCGATCGGTCGGAAGGATCATTCATTAGAGACAGCGATCACCTCGTGTTCCCCCTTAGAAACCCATGACCCGGATCGAAAGAATCAGTTTAGCAATAAATGCAGAACTTAACAGTCTCTATTTTTGGGTCAAACTCACCTTATTTTACTTTTTAAGAGACTCCTTAGATTGTACGACATACAGAGCGTGAGCCCCTGGTCATCCACGGAGATACCGAGATAAATTCGACTGCGTTGCTCTCACCAGACAAAGAACATGGAGATCTATACCTTGTAAAAAGAGGTTCCCGGCCCTTTGTGAGCTAATTCCCGGAGGACCCTATAAGAAACGAGGATGGATTTTTGAAAGTAGGCGTAAGAACGGTAAGATATCTCTCTATTGTATAGAATATTCCTTACATGAAGAATGGGGTGACTTATTAACTAGCATACATGTATTATTATTTTTTTCAGATACTGTAATAGAACCCCAGCTAGACCCCAGCAAACTGAACAGAATAATTAAACCGCAATAAAATCTTTGTTGAATTTAAAACGCATTAATGCTAGTTTTCTTTTTAGTAATAGATAGTGAAACAAAACGCAATTGTCACTTTGACGTTCCCTCCCCTCACCTCACCCCCGCCCTCCCTCCCTCCCCCTGACCTGACTGAATTCCTTGTTCATTGTTTGTTTTGTTTAAAAAAATACCTATCCTTTTTTATAAAAGAAAGCATATTTTAATAATAATAATGGGTCAAGGTAAAAGCCAGTTTTCAGAAGAGGAGTTACAAGACTACGAGGTATGGTAAAAGCTTGAAGAATATCGATTGTTTCGAGTTTGTACGTGGTACTTTGTTGATGACGAATTTAGATCATACTTATTTTTGTGTTTTCCTTGCAGGATCTCACTTATTTCACAAAAAAAGAAGTGCTCTAGTAAGTATAATTGATTGTATACATTTTTAGTTTCAAAAGAATATGGTATTCAGTTAATTTTCGTACATTTTATCTTTACTAAACAGAACCTTAGTGTTGCTTTCAAAGTAGCATGATGCATGTTAATTACTTTCAAGGCAATTTTGTAAACACGTTATTTACTCTATCTTCCAGTGCTCATCAGAAATTCAAAGCCTTTATTTACTCTATCTTCCAGTGCTCATCAGAAATTCAAAGCCTTTATTTACTCTTATCTTCCAGTGCTCATCAGAAATTCAAATCCTTAGCTCCTGAGAAAGTAGGCCACAACAAAAACGCTAAATTACCGATGGCCAAAGTGCTGCAATATCCAGAGCTAAGAGTAAATCCCTTCAGAGACAGGATCTGTAAGGTGTTCAGTTCTAGTAATGATGGAGACTGCACTTTTGAAGATTTCTTGGACATGATGTCTGTTTTTAGTGAAATGGCGCCGAAAGCTGTGAAAGCGGAACATGCTTTTAGGATATTCGGTGAGTTAGGATGTCTAGAATGATAAGCTTGATAGATACAATACAATTGGAAAAACACTATAATCCATACTGATAAAAAATAAAATATGAAGACACAAGCAGACTTGTATGTTTGTTTGATAGTTACCAACAATTTTATTTCAAATGCCATGCCATTGGACCGATTATAAATCTTTGTTCAAAATAAGAAAGCTACATTCATTATGAGCAGCAGGGACAAATTTCTACTGCAGTAAAATATCTAATGGTTATATTAGCACCTATGCTGTATTCAATAATTTTACATTTGTTTTAATTTAACACTTGTTCTTTACTTATCATTATGTTTGGTGAGACTGTGGCCAATCTGTTATCAGAGTTTTCTACAGTAATAAAAATATATAGCAGCGATAACATTACTCTGCCGAACGGACCCGTTTTGACATTACATTGCTTGTGCATGAGTCTTACTTGAAAAACTACTGAAAGCAGCAATGTATATCAAATCGGGCCCGATCGGCCGGGTAATGTAATTGCTGCCATACTACTTATTCCAAAAAGATGTTTAAAAATTTCCAGATTTTGATGGTGATGACATGATTGGAGTATCAGACTTGAGGGAGGTGATTGAGCGTCTCTGTGGTTCCGAGCACAAGCTGAGTGACTCCGATATCCAACAACTGGTGCAGAATGTATTAGAAGAAGCAGACTTGGATGACGATGGTGCACTATCCTTTGCAGAGTTTGAGCATATTATTGATAAAAGCTCTGATTTCTGCCAGTAAGTTCATTTTCCCTCTTGGAGATTATATTTAAAAGTATTTTGAGTGGTGTATGGGATGCCTGTTTCTCTCTTTTTACATTAAAATCCATTAGAGTAATTTCAAACTAAACTACTTTTTCTGCTAAATAATGAACATGTACGTACGTACATAGGACATAGGTAGGTCTTGTTCTATACTGTGTAAATAAATATTATTTCATTTTGCAGCACCTTTCGAATAAGGTTATAAAATCAAGAACCCTGACTGACCTGCAGATGAAGGTCACAAAATGTGCACAAACTCAATGTCAAGCCACAAAAAAGGTGCACCTCGGAATGAAACCATTTAGAACATTTAAGTATTTTAATTAATCTAAGTAGGTATTTCCAAAGAATTCTCTATTGAATACTCCTATTCTGAAGTTATGCATTTTATCTGAATGTAGTATTAATAATTTTATGTGATGTTTTATGATCTATTTTTTATTTTTGAAATGAATGATTATTATTGTCTTCCTATTATTTTAATTTAGATCTTTTTAATCTTTTTGTGTTAGTGATGTGCGTCTTTACTCAATAGAATATACCAATTAACCTTATAAGAATCTAATTGTAAATAAATGTAAGAAATACATTAGTAAATAAACAATCCAGATATTTTATTTATCATAATCATAAGTTTCATTAAAAATCAAGTATTTAGGTTATAAAAAATATTTATCCAACTTAATCAATTACAGTTCTAATGAACATTTGTGACATTACACTTAGAATATAATGGAATTAGTTTTGAAGATAGCCTGGCAGCTTCATTCTCATGAAAATCCATGTGGTAAAGAAAGATACTAAAATACACAAGAATGCTACAGAGATGAGGAGAATTCTGTTGAGTTTAGGAGTGGATGGGTTGTGTGTGCGGTCCAAGATAATAAAACCTAGACCACCAAGAGAGAATAAAAAGCTGGAGGCCAATCCCTCCATGATGTACTGTCCGTTGACCCGGTTGGGCATAAATGCCACTGGTCTAACATGGCCATGCTCATCTGTCGTGGATCCTACGCTGGGTGGCTCTACGATTACATCGTAGATGATTCCTGAAACCAATCAGTAGCATTATTAACAATATAATAGGCGTCATACTTGTGGTCGAATTAAAAGTTATAGGTTAAATTTAGGTAGGTTATAAACAGGTAAAGTTCATTGTTGATAGTCGATATATTTGGACTAGTTGGGCACTCTAATACTTTCTGATAAGATTGTAGGCGGCTAACCTCCAGCAACCAAGAAATAAGAGAAAAGCACGAGAGAGAACGTTGTCATCGCCGATGGAGCCTGTAACCATGACGGCTTCTTGATTTTTATGTTCGGGATTTCAAGCACGGTAAACGGCAACGCGTATAAAGCTTCCATTTTCTGAATTTGATGGTTATTTTATTTAAAATCGTATAAAAAAGCTATGCAAGCGATCGCTTTCGCTTCTGTTGACGTCGATGACAGATAGATGACAGCCGCCGCAGCCGGCTGTTTTTTTTATGATTCTCCCATGTAAGGGAAGGCAAAAAGCGTGAGCCCATGCAGCCTAGTCTTCAGTTGTCTTAACATAATCTTAACCTACGCTAACCTAAAGGTCGGCATTGAGAATGCGCCGGTGATTCACATTCCAATGCTCAACAGACTTTTGCGCGAAGATAACAATCCGAATCATACGGTAGCGCCTTCCTTTGCTTCTTAACAAAGTCCGTCAGATTTTTCATGTTTCCCGCGCAAAACTTCAACCTAACCTTTCTAATCTAGAACTTATTGGAATGCGAGTGTGGAACTCACATTTCGATGCTCGATGATGATTTACGCGGGAGTGTCGAGCCATATAGGATTTCGGTACTTTATTTCTCACTTCCACTACATTGCCTTTTACTAACAGCACATTATGCTAACGCTAGTTACTAGTTATTATTCTGTGATTATGCTAATCCCACAACACTATCACAATAATAGCCGCGAAAAACAGAATAATGCAGATAAATATTATTCATACGCGTCGTGAGAGAAACAAAACGCAAAAGTTCTACGTGTAATGGAACGTATCCTCGTGATTTGAATGACCAATGAAAATCGAGCTTTTGTCTTAAATGTCAAAAGGCTATTGGTGAAAAACTTAAAAATCAATCTTGATTTATGTATTGAGCCAATCATAAAACCCGCAGCTGAGAAATAAAAAAACTCCCGAAATTTTTATCTGTCATGTCAGTTCAGTAGTTGTCAAATTTGTTGCAAAAATGTTCAATGTTCAAGTCTCCGTTTTTTCTCGACAGCTGGCCCAGTTATTAAGCTTTTACAAATTTAATTACGCGAGAAATCCCGCTGCTCGCCCTTTACTGCATAGTGTATGTTAAATAGTGTAATAATATGTTTATTTCGCGAAGTGAATATGTGTTAGCAAATTTATAATTTTACGCACAAAATGAACAGTACTGTGGATATCTCATTGATTTTACGATGAAGAAAAGATTGTGTATTGTTTACACGCCGCTGCTGTCCGTATTATTGCTGTTGAGGTAAGTTATTCAACCCATAAAGTTCATATCAGACAGTTTGCCTTTGTCCTAGTTTTCATTGCATATTTCGTTACAGTGGCGGGATATTCCTGTTGATGCTATCGGAAGCCCTGCAGCCGAGGGCTGTGAACGCGGAAGTGGACTTGTCTGGTCTCCACAACGTTAGTAAAGTGAAAACTGTTAGTGAAAATGAAGTGGCAAGTACAGGAATTGAGGAAAAAGACATTGTGGTGGAAAAACCAGAAGCTGTGGATAGTAATGAGATGACGTTTGCTGAGACTTTGTCCCTGAATTCCGTCACAACTGATGGGTGAGTTCAACTACAATTTAAAATACTTTATTGTAAAATATTAAAAAAAAATACCACAACAGATAATACACATTAATGATAAGTACAAAATAAGCGACCTTATTGCTACAGTATCTATTTCTTCCAAGAAACTTTTGGGTAAAAATGTGTAGTGGAAAGCGAG
Source organism: Scrobipalpa atriplicella (assembly GCA_029255725.1). Classification (NCBI taxonomy): domain Eukaryota; kingdom Metazoa; phylum Arthropoda; class Insecta; order Lepidoptera; family Gelechiidae; genus Scrobipalpa; species Scrobipalpa atriplicella. The sequence continues at coordinate 62,192 of JARACY010000610.1, forward strand.
ATAGTGCAAATCTCTTAGTACTTGAGTAGTTTTCCTCTATTCTGCTTGTATTATTTGTTGCCCACTGAAAGTGAAAGGGTATTTCCTACACTAGCCTTGCTCAGTGATTGCTACTGGTCATTATGATGTTTGATAACAATAACTCATTATTATATTTATGATATTAGAAAATATAAGCAATATCTTTAAAACAAAATGCTTGATCTAATTATTATCTTATAAAGAAGCAAACTGTTAACTAAAATCTAAAACATCTCATCTCTTACTTAAAAGATGAAACTTTTGATGAAGACTTTTTTTTATGAAAAAAGATCTCAACATAGAATAATGCATTAATTTCTCTTTTTTTAGGAACATAATTATTGTTTACAATTTACTTCAATTCATAATTAGAATCACAATTTGCAAGCAACTTTCTGTTGTATTTTTACCCAACTGCGCAATGCAAAGGAGGGTAATTGATTTCACATTTTTATTTAATGACAAGATATAAAAATAAGTCCTCCAGGATTGTGTTTGTTTTAAGTAGATGTTTGATTGTTAATTTGTATCTTAATTTGGGATACTTAAATACAGTTATTATCTTTATAAAATTTATAAATGTAGGATTTCACATGCTGAAACTTTATGTATTCTATTTCCACTTACATTATTAAGTTATTACCAGTTTGGCATATATGATATTTCATCCAATATTTTCTGATATAAATCAGGACCTACAACCAAAATATTAGTCATTATGATACCAGATTATTCCGATATACATAAGACCTTCTGAAACTAAAGAGAAATTCAATACTCTAAAGATGATAAGACATATCTCTCATCACTATAAAATGGTTAGACGCTAGTTTTTGGCGCCGTGCCTTCACATGTCGATACTCGATAATCACCAGTACTGTTACCACACTATCTGAGCTAAATCTGCACTCATATTATTATAAAAAGAATAATTATTATATTTTTGCGATTTCAAAAATTATTTCGTCATGATTTCGTCATTAGAAAGCTACATTCACCTGAAGTAGCATAGCCGACATTTTGTCGCAAATAATTGTTTATTCCCGCAAAAATCTAATCGTATGATATACTACCATGCTAGACTGGGAGCGATAGAAAATCATAGAATGTGTCAGCTGCATCTTCTCCCGGGCATGCTGTAGAACCAGCTAAGGGATTCGAGGGTTTCAGTATAGTGTAATTTAGGCGATGTGCTGACAACCTGTCACTACCTACAGCAATATGCAGGTCTATCCCTCAAAACTTGTCAGACGTGGCGGAACGACCATTGTTTGGGTCGTTGATGCTCTGCCTACCCCATTAGAGATACAGGCGTGACAGTATGTATGTATATATAGTCAAGATTTACTAGCTATTCCTGACCACGTCGGCAGTTGTGGGCAGCCATTATGACAATAACGGCGTCTGTATTTTTAAAAACACGTAGTTTTTTCATATGGCGCCATGTTGCGTCATGCTCATAATGTAGATATGTTTTCGTTCGAGACTAGTTTTTTGCGTCGCGTGTTATTGATTTTTCCCTGAGTAAATTGTTGTTTGTAACTTCTATGTTTTTTTCGACGAATTATACATATTTGAGTCAAAAAAAAAACTTCGCCAAATCGTTGCTTTACGATAGATTCTTTGGGTAATCGATATACATTGTGGGTTCAAATTTAATATTAATTAATTAAACATTTCTGATTTTATAATATTCTTCTTATGCTTAGAATCGCAGCGTATAATGCATAAAATTACTTAAATAAACCTTCCTAAACTGATAAAATAATCTCTTTTTCCGCCATAGATAGTTTAAAACATCCAAAAGTTATCGTTAACATTTTTTTTTCGCTAATACAAAAAGCTCCAGTTATTTCTGTACGCGTCAGATACGCACATTAATCACTAGGCGTACGCCACGTGTCTCCTACGTCACGTCATTCTGTGGGCGTGACGAACAGGCCATCTTATCTCAAATGGTAGTACAACCCGATTTTTGTAGTATTTTTTGGTTTATCTAGTGACTGGAATCCAGATCAGTGGCCAAGCAAGGGTTTTTTATAGGGTTTGTCGTAGAGTTTGACATACCTTCGTTGCGCGACCAAAACCTGCTATGTGACAAAATAAAAATTTTACGGGACCAAAAAAAACTTAATAACTTTTAGGCTTATTGTTGAGAATATTGATATTTAACATCTGTGACCTGGATTAGTTCCTTTATTTTCATTATAAGTAATTTAACTGAATACATCTAAAAAAAAAACTAGAATTGGAAATCATCATGCACATGGCAGATTCAAAAATGTTACAGAGCAGGTTTTGGTCGTGCAACAACGTCTCCACTCTTAGCAGTCAGATAATAAAATCTTCAGAAAACGCTGTTGCCCATTTCCCTTTCTACGAATTTTGGGCATCACACGTCACGTCACGACCCAAAAAAAAGGTAAAACAAAACACACTAGACATCGTTGAATACTTTTTCCACATGAATTCTTACCACGTCATAAGTATGGTATGGTGTGGGCGACCATTGATGACCCACTTACATCCTATATGAAATGAACTGATCTGCGGCTGTTGACCTTGCGCAGGAGTTTCTATGCGGGATATGAACGATAATAGGTTGTACCTTCTTATCTAACACATCACATATTCGCGCCTTTATTCCTTACGGGGTAGGCAGTTTTATATGGATTTTTTACGGATACGTAATGGATACGAACCCTTAACCTTCGATGACTTTCACTTCCACAACTAAGTTAATTTTCAACCAACATTTTTTAGAAATCACCGATTAAATTAATTAGTGTATATCGAACACTTATTAATTTAATCGTAATAGTTATTCGAAGTAATATTAGTTATGATACTACGTATATCGTTTTAATTATTTCTGCAATACCGGCGACGGCTCAACCTAAAATATCCATGTCAGTCAGAGGCCTATAGCTGTGCTATTAGGCGGTCTAAAAACTCTGGCACCAGGGTTCATCGGGTTGATCGACTCGACACCCACACGACAGAAGAAGAAGGATATAAGTACCAGCTTATGTTCGTCTACACTAATACTAAAAAGAAGAAAGATTTGTATTTTTGGATTTTTGAGTGTGTGTATGTTTGTAACGAATAAACTCCAAAACTACTGAACCGATTTCAAAAATTCTTTCACCATTAGAAAGCTACGTTCAGCACTTTTTACCACGGGAAATTACATCATTCCCACGGGAATTTTTTTTTGCAGCGGGTGACACCGCTGACAGAAAGCAAGTACATATTATAGGTATATGAAGTACCTACCAGACTAAATTCCTCCATTAGGTATTGCTTCCGGGAAGGGTTATGTTTTTCTCGCGTATCTTGTATGTATGTATGTATGTTTGTACTGATATTTCTTTATTACCTCGTATCTCCGAAACGGCTGGATGGAATTCAACAATGAGGGTATTGTTCGATTGGTCTCAAGCACCCGAGTGTTCTTAGATAGGTGTAATTTTTCAAAATTCAAAATGGCGGATTTTAAGTGCAAAATTGTAAGTGGGGTATCAAAATAAAGGTAATTAAAAGGAAATTACAAAAATATATGTGATTCACATATTAACGCTCAATTTTGAATATAATAATGCATTAAAACATGTTTTTTATAGGTACTACAGTCGGATGAGTCGGGTTGTTTGAATTCTTTTAAAAAATACTTCTTGTGAGTCCATAGTCTAAATCGTTTACTTTATCACTTATGGTAATCTGAAGGAAAGGTATGTAGGATATAGATAATAGTCCCCGTATACCATTGTGCCAGCATTGTAAGATCATTTAAAGTTAGAGCGCAATAGATATTTATCTAACATCAGCATCATCAAACGACCTTCAAGCCCCGTATCGGAAACGTATCAAACATTTGCGTCTTAAATTATACACAGCCTTATATTGATGATGTTTTAGAGCCGACGTAATCATAATAAAACCTATGAGATCCGTATTTGGCACCGATTCAATATGCTAGCAAATGAATGATCCTCCCATGCTGGACTGGGAGTGATTAAAAAACATAGAATATGCCAGCAGCATCTCCCCCCGGGCATGCTGTAAAAGCCAGCTAAGGGATTCGAGGGTTTCAGTGTATTGCAATTTAAGCGATGGGCTGACAACCCGTCACTATGGCATTATACTTATTTATTTTATTTTATTTTTTAGGAAAACCAACAGCTATTACATCACGGTACTTAGAATTTATAAAAACAGAAAGCCAATTACAGGTCTTCACAGATAATTAACATACATAATCATCTGTAATAAATAACCCTCAAAACTTGTCAGACGTGGCGCAACGACCTTTGTGGAGGTCGTTTTCGCTCTGCCTACCCCATTAGGGATAAAGGTGTGATTTTATGTATGTATGTATGGGGTCAGTAAATTATTCAAAATAAAAGCACATCAAAATCTTTTTGATTCAACTTTTATTTTCGTCATTTACCTACTTACTCTACATTATTTATCATGATGGTGTTTTCCGATAAACATACCTACTAATGTTTTTATTATTGTTGTAAGATCTTTATCTCACGACAAAAAAGAACCATCCTACTGAGTCCACGTGTCCTTTTGTCAATAACTGGTTAAAATTGAATCTGTTTTGTTTGCTTCCATGCTGGACTGGGAGTGATAGAAAAACGTCGAATGTGCCAGCTGCATCTCCTCCCGTGCATGCTGTAAAAATCAGCTAAGGGAATCGAGGGTTTCAGTGTATTGCAATTTAGGCGATGGGCTGACAACCCGTCACTATAGCAATATACATAATCATCATCTGTATTAGCCCTCGAAACTTATCAGACGTGGCGGAACAACCTATGTTTAGGTCGTTTTTGCTCTGCCTACCCCATTAGGGATACAGGCGTGATTTTATGTATGAAATAGAAATAGAAATTCTTTATTAGCAAGCAGACACGGCTTATGAAATGGCTTTTTATGTATGTATGTATGTACAACAGAGAAAACGATATATCTCAATCGATACATACTTACAGATAACGAACTCGTTCAAGTACAATTTGTCATAATATGACAAATCACATGATAACATTGAAGAATTGAAGGCTGAGTGAGAAGGACTCGTGGTATTAGGAGCTTGGTCGGTTTTATCTGCGCGAGTGATGATTGTCATTAATAGCAATACACACAGCGCTATCTGAAATATCACTCGAAACGCAGACTTGGCTTGTATTAGACCGCTGATCTTCTACCGACCCCTTATCACTTATCATTTACCCGAATTACAATGTTCCTATGAAAACTGTCGCAACTTGTAGACTCTGCAAAAAGAGAGTAAGTACATATGTACGTTTCATTAGTTTAAGTTAAGACTAAGGCAGATGAATTTAACAGTCGTTAGACATCTGTTTTCTACGCAATCTCTATGGCATAGAGCCATTTACATACTTAACCTGAAATTATGCAGATTGGCATAGAATGATATGTGAAAACGAGACTAAACGGCGTGGGAACTGACCACATATACAATACACTTGGACGCAACAATGGACGGAAGGTAGCTACAATGCGGATGCTGGAAATAGCACGTTACATGACAAACAGTCTTCATTCCTGAAGATAAGTAGCAAATTAGTGTCAAGCAGCATGCTTACATGCTGGACTAGAAATCTGCTTTTCTTCCCGAGTGTACTGTAAAAACCAGTGTGAAAAGACGAGAATTTTAGTGTCGTGTCATTCAGGCGATTGACTGACAACCTGACGCTACAGCTATACCCATATTACACATTACTGCCCAAAATTGCACTCAAAAGTCATGCGTTGCAAAAATTATTTCTAGGAAAACAACAAAACTCCTGTTTGCTTCGTCGCAATATGGTAAAAATATCTACAATATGACGATCATTGGGCGAGCAATACTTTGTATAGTCAGTTGATGTAATACTCATCTTCAACTAAACATCCAAAAGCAATTGAATTGTCTACAGCATCACGGGACCATCGAAATCGAAAGTGACTTTCTACTCTCAAACAATCGACAGATCTTAATAAAACGACTACTTCATACAAAAGTGAATGAGGTGCCGTTACTTCAAGTGCCGATGAACTGAAATCGAAAGGTTTTCGAGCATTACTGGTAGATTTGAAGATGATTTTTGTTATATCGGTGGTATTATAGAAGAAACCAAACCAGCATGTCATCATTATCATCAGCCTGTATCAGTCCACTGCTGGACATATAGGTCTCTCCCAATGGCACGCCACTCAGCTCGGTCTTCAGCCGTTCTCATCCAATTTCTGCCCGCTTTCTTACGAAGATCATCGCTCCACCTGGTTTTAGGACGTCCTACATTAGCAAAATAAATTATTTAGATTTGTGAATAGAAGTAAATTTTTTAAGGATCCATCGTCCGTAAAAAGTGGACGAAGTCCTCCTGATTGTTATCTTTTCGTCATGTACAAAAAATAATTAAGCGCAAAAATATCTACAAGTTCAATAAAGATTATACTTTAACCAAAATTTTCCTTGCAACTATGCAAGTAATTTGTTTCTGTCGCGAGTGGAGAAGAGCTCATTCTATCATAAACTCTGCCTACACTACTGACCTAAAGTCAAGAGAAAACTTATTCCAAACATAAGTGTACTTCTACATATTCTCCTCATCTAGTTTCAGTAACTCGGTTATTTTGTCCGGTACCGAACTATACAGGGTGTAATAAAAGTACTGCGTTCCTTTCAACCATATGTTCTACTGATGATACTCAACAACTTTCCCAAAGCACAAAATTTTTAGCGCGAAATAAAATTTTGCCTTGTCTATACCAAACTGCAGATACCACAAAGCATCTTTGTATAGAGAAGGCATTTTTTTTTTCGAGCTAAAAATTTTCTGCTTTGGGAAAGTTGTTTGGTATCATCAGTAGAACATGTGGTTAAAAGGAACGCAGTACTTTTTTTACACCCTGTATAATTTATACTTGCGATTGTCGGCATTTGGTGAAACTCCATTATGATGGATACGAAAACACTAATAATTGTTAGGAAAACACTTGTACTTGTAATAATATATGTGAAACAAGTACAAGTGTTTTCGTTACAATTAACACCACCGAACTATGGTCTCTTTTTTTATTCCCACTGGTTTGGTTATGACGTCAAAACGATTTTCCTTGCATGATTGCAAGTTCTACCCATAACAAAACATACATTATTGCTTCTTTTTCAATAAGCCTTGAATGCATATTTACACGCGAAGGAATGTAATACCCGATCATGTAATCGACTGTATCAGAATGTGAAATAGGCAATCAGAAATGTATGTAGAAATTTAAATGATCGTTTTGTACGTATATGAACCGTGGTATGAACTATTTGTTTGTATCTATCTTTAATTGAATCTATCAAGCATGTTTGTTTTACATCTTTGATATGTATTGACTAATTAGTGTAGTAGTAGGTTATATTGGTAATATTTACAGATGTTTATATGTAACAGTTTTCGTTACTTTTATGCTGGGCGCTCAAAACATAGTTTATCAGTTCATCTCTTTCCACTAGTTATCTATAAAAAAAGTTTAGACGTATCTGTCTACACGATTATGAATTCTTCTACAATTTTATATAATCCCGAAATAGATGCTGCGTTTATCTGTATAATCCAGCCAAGTCTATAAATATTTTGCAACAGACTAAAATTTTAATAAGCATAATAAAATCGCTATGGTTATCATTTCTCATGTGGTACTGGTTTAAAATAGTGTCACTACATTATCTGTTCCCGGACTAATTAAAGACGGCGCATTATGATTCGACGTTAAGTTGGACAAGATGGTGCTCCACACGAAAGCATCCTTTGTCCTTTATGGTAGTTAAGTTAGTAGTTACTTTGCTCAGAATAAGAGGCAGATATCAAAACCTTACACAATGCAAGCTTATTTAGTTTTATTTATAAGTATCCTATATTTTATTCACAAATATCTAATCGTTGGACAAAATAGGGGTGTGCTGAAATCACATGTCAGATTATTATGACGAGAGTTGGCAAGAGGACTTCGGCTTGTTTATTCTTGTTATTAGAAACATTACAATATTATTGAGTGTGAGTTTTAATGTCCATTGCTTCTAGTTACAAAGTCAAATTAACAAAAAAATACTTAAAAATATCACGTACCGGTACCGTCCATTGAAAAATGCTAGTTGGTGTGAATTTTGTCAAACTATGAAAAGTCAACATTTTAGGAAACTCAACATTTTAGAAAGTCGACCGAATGGTCCTAAAAGAACCTTCTGTTGTTAATAAAATTGTGTCATATTTCTGTGCTAAAACTAAGCAAAGTATCTGCACTACAATGAAATATAGCTATATCAAATAAAATAATTATGAGTGACAGTTTGACACAGTGGACTTTTTGATACTATGTGGACAACCTCACCCGAAAGGAAACTACTGATAAGTCTACTGTTACTACTATTACTATAAGTCTACTGTTACTATACAACTACCTCCGTGGTCTAGTGGTCTGAGCCATGGGCTTACGATCCGGAGGTCCTGGGTTCGATTCCCAGGGGGGGAACACAAAGTTGATATTTGTCAATTTATCACTTTGTGAGGTTTTCCCCCAGTTTGGTTAGGACATTGCAGGCTGAATCACCTGATTGTCCGAAAAGAAAAAGGATTCCGTGCTTCGGAGGGCACGTTAAGCCGTCGGTCCCGGTCGCTGTCTTTGATAGTGGTCGTTACTGAAACCATGTCAGAGGCCTATAGCTGTGCTACTAGGCGGTTTGAAAACTCTGACACCAGGGTTTATCGGGTCGTTGTTCGACTCGAAAATCCACTCGCTAAGAAGAAGACTACTATTACTACTACACTACCGCAGTACTCATACATATCAGCAAAACTATGGGAAAATCGTAAATCAAGGCGGTAAAACTTGTCAACTTATCAATCAGCACCATGATTGGCTCTAACTACCTCCGCACTTTCAGGCCCGTATTTTTAATCAGCTCTCAAGATTGACAGCGAGTTTGAGTTTGAATCAGAAATGTCATTTCAGTACAAATCGGCCTGTCAAATCCACACTTGAGATCGCTTTATAAATACGAACCTCAATGGACGTACGTGGCGATCACCAATTATTGACCATCGATCAGTCAACATGAACACTCATACATAACGTGTTATCTGACTGGTTTATTGGCAGAAAAGCTACGACAGAAAAGAAAGTTTTCGATTCTAGTGACATTTCTTCATAACTGCCTCCAGCGCCTTATAAATTTTTCACTTTGTAACATTGTTGAATTTTGTCAAGATTGTATCTTTTTTTGTGGATTAAGTTTTCACAGATAAAATACTACTAGCCCTTTGCCCAGCAGTAGTGGGACATTAACGGCAAGACAAGACAATACTAGATACTTAAATACTCAGCAATGTATATTATTGCCTCTCCTCTCCATTTCGCCACTAAACTGTGCGTGTGCCAAAGAAAACGCACCTATCATCTCCAATGTAATATTTTCAGTAAATACTCCGATTTATACCTGTTGACGGGTACAATGCGGCGTATGCGCAGATGATATATTCAGATAATTTATTGGTGTTTGAAGCACGTTTAACGACACGAGGCTGGGTATAGTATATTGTAGAGTTTAGACTTTCTTTTTTTTTTTTTATATTATATAATCCATATATTTAACTCCAAAAATACATTTTTCGTCACTTTCTATTGTTTCGCACTTGTAATAGGTGTTCTTTTTCTTGTTTTGTGGTTTCGTGTCAATCGACCCGATAAACCATGGAAGCACAGCTAATAGGCCTTTGACATGATTTGTGTAACGACCACAATCAAAGACAGCGACCGGGACTGACGGCTTAACGTGCCCCTCCGAAGCACGTAATCTTGTTTTGTCCAGACAATCAGGCGATTCAGTCTGCATTGTCCTAACCAAACTGGGGAAATCTTACAAAGTGCTACATTTACAAATATTAACTTTGTGTTCCTCCCTGGGAATCGAACCCAGAAACCAGGTCGAAAGCCCATGGCTCAAACCACGAGACCAGGGAGGCGATGTTACAATTATTGTTGAAACTCTGCCCTCCGTTTGGGATAAAGACGTGATCGAGGCGTTTTTTAATCTAAGAAAGTAGAAGTTAATCTATAAATTTGTACTTACCAGCTTAACTTAACTACTAACTAGTTCGCACTCGCGTACAAATTACGAAAGTTCTCACTTTCGATGGCTGCAGTCGTGGAGGTCAATATTTGGCAGACTTACTCGTAGGTATGGTACTCCACAGCTGTTTTTTCTACCTAACCATATTGTAGTTACCACTAACCAGAAAAGATCGTGAGCGTTTCGGTATACATTTAGATGGGATGATCATTCGTCACTAAGTTACGATCAGACTACCGCTAAAAGTTTTTCAACGGCGAAAAATTCATAAAGTCACGCCTTTATCCCTTACGCGGTAGGCAGAACGTACAACGCATCGTTAAAGGCGCCTTCGCCACGTCTGATAAAAATCGAGGGCGATATTAGGTTGCAATATGTATCGGTTGTAGTGGCAGGTTGTTAGCCCATCGCCTTAATTACAATACGCTTACCCCCGAATACCTTTCACTGACTTCTAGGTACAGCATTGGGCATGCTCAGAAGTTTGAGTCAGCGAAAGGGATTCGGGGCAGAAGATAGGAAGAGGAAGGGCAGCTGAAAAATTCTATGTTTTTCGCTATCAGTCCAGCATAGAAGAAATATAAACAATATGGACATTTTAACAACACAAGTTTCTTCGTGTCTGATGTAAATAACTAAAGTAAGATAATGTATTACGTTAAATAGGCCCGGTCTGGCTCCGCTGGTGTCCATGTCGGGGAAAGTGACAAACTGAGACTAGTTTTTGCTACATTTGTTACTATATTATGTAACAAGTTGATCAGTTGACTAAGCAACCCCTATCAGTTTCTGGTTCGCTGTCCCTTACATCCGCTATATTAGTCTGTTGTACTATAGCACGTGGCATGAGTTAGTGGTCCATTACAATTTGCACGATCCTTCTATGGTGACGTTTCAATGGAGTCTATGGTTTATACTAATTGACCATTCATTTGAAATGTCTATTAGAATACTTGAAGTTCAGAAAGTCTATTTCCCAAAATTCCTATTTTGTACATGTCTACATTGTAGACATTTACAGGGTTGGTTAGGCATTTTATAGACTCTATAAAATGCCTAACATAAGATTTAGTATAAATAAGGCCTATTTTAAATAACTAAAATATTTGTGGACTAAACAAAGATGATAGTACTTAGTCTCCACAAAAAAACATTCTGCTCATTTTGGGACTGCATCACGCTTCTGCAGATATATTTCTCCTGACCACAAGACTTTCTTGCATTTTATTTTCATTTTTCATTTCATTTTCAAATACATACTAGACTTATTATGGAGAGCTTTCATAGCCTAGGGCTTTGTGTTCATGCTAATTGAATTACTGTAGGTAAAGTAGATGAAGATTAAATTTTCATTGCAGTAAAGATTGATTGCATCATGAAACCAGTTATCAATCACGTATCCACATTTCACGACACTGTCCTCACTTGTGCGCTTTCAGCATTGCCATACGTTGTACCGTACGTGACGTGTTTTTCCTTTCACGTTAGGCTAGGAGCGATGAAAATATTGATTGTTCTTACTGATTTATAAATATGGCATACCAAAAAATAATAATTTCGGCAATGGGCTGAAAACCTGTTTCTACACTGTAGAGTCTACCGCAGTGCAAATTCGTATCTGAAATGTCCTTCAAAATGTATTAGGGTGTGGTAAAAATGGTTTATTTCAGGCTAATCCCACAAAGTATGTATTACCTAGTTTTCTCGTATTTGCTGTGCCACAACCGACTGCATCAAGCTATGATATGGAGTTGAAAACGCAAGTTGAAAGTGCACAAGTGAGGAACAGAGCCAAAGCCTGCACCCATTATTGTACAGACACGACAAACGATACTCCTTTAATGGTTATCCTTACCTATTAGCAGTAATTACTATTTCCATATAGACTAAGTAAGGAAAATGGCGTTATAAACTTTTGACGATAATGCCGCTCGATATAAACTCATTATTTATATTTACGAGGACTTAGCGAAAGCAGTCCCGTTGATGTACATGCAACTTTATTCAGGGATGAGAAAAATATATGGATTTTTTAACACTGGGATCGATTCTAAACGCCCCTGGCTAAAGCCAAAATTAAAATTTATCTGTCACTATCAGAATAATAAAATTGAGAAAGGACAAAAGATTTACACTCGGGACTTAACAGGCTAATATACCGGGTGAAATTGAAATCATTCGACAAATTTTGAGGGTGAGTTCAGGTCACAAAACTGAACAACTTTCCCCATGGAACATAAGCCGTCAGACTTAAAAAAAAATGTTGACCTCCCATACAAACGGCCCCGTCAGCTGACAGACTTCAGTATAAAAAACCAAAAAATTTTTTTTGTCTGATGGCCTATGTTCGTGGCCTGTACTCAACCTCAAAATTTGTCGAATGATTTCAATTTCACCCTGTAGATAGATATGTAAGAGACAACCCTAAGGGCAGTATAGTACTGTCACCCACGTTCAGGAGCCCGTATCTATAGCGTTCGAAAGCGAAACGATAAACGAAAGTGCCATAGTAAATCTCCCGTAGTCACTCCTTAACGGGGTGCCTTATGCTAAGTGGCGCCCCTGTTTCGTGTCATAGTAAGCATCCCGTAGTCACTGCTACTTAAGGGTGGCCTTATATTGTCAAACTTACATCACTCCACTGCTCGACAAATCCTCTTCTCTGACTGCTTATAAAATGCTTCTAAAATGCGCCGGCGCTCTCGTGAAACAACAGAGTCTTAGATGGGTTCATGACTTACACAGTACCTACTACTAGATTTTGCCTACGATCTTCTGGCGTAAGGCAGACGTGACATGTCCAAAATAATAGTAAAAGTTTTTTTTTTACAAATTATTACTTACATTTAGATATGATTACTTACATTTAGATATGGTTTACTTTCTAAATTCGGCAACTATAGCAGCTAAGCTACCAATCCGTAAAGCAAGTAAACTTTTTGTGAAATATTTTACGTCCAAATTTTATTTGTAGTGATGTCGGCGAGACTTAGCCTAGCGTATCCCATTGAGACATTTTATTAGGAAAATATGGTGCACTTACTTGCGAATCCGATTTTACGGTATCGGAAATTAGTAACCAATTTCCTTTATGATGGGAACACAGATCAAAGATAACTTTTACTAGTACTTGTCAGTCGCTTCCTCCAATATATTTTTCATGGAATTTAATATGACAATAAATTGTGACAATTTATTTGATGCACAATAATTTGTGAACTTCGTACTTTAAAATATATCGGTTGGATTCTTCCCTTCTTCCTCCCTAGACTGGGAGCGATAAAAAAAAAAAACATGCAATTTGCCAGCTGGTTATTCTCCCGGGTATGCTGTAAAAACTGATTCAGTGTATGTAATTTAGGCGATGGGCTGACAACCGGTCACTACAGCAATATACATTAGATCTTCTCTATCCGAAATAACCCTCAAAATTTGACAAATGTGGGGGAACGAACCCGGATGATTAAGCCGTTGACAGTTTACCTAACCCATTGCGGATGAAAGCGTGATCGTATGTATGTTAGTGTATTATATTCGGTGCTGCTGTTGAAAGCAAATCTCTTCAAAATCCCTACGCCTTAATGTTTTATTTAAACCATTCGTTACACCCCGTATAATAATGGCGAGCAACTATACTACTATTCTTAATAAAGTGGTATAATTGAGGTCATTTATACAACCTTTATAGCCCTTTCGCTAATTGCCACTAATACAATGATCGCATAAATAGTATACAAGACATTAAACTGAACATAACATGGCAAAGAAATCATGCATTTGTATGAGTTGAGTATTATAGTGTTCACTCGAAACAATGACAATAATTTGTAGTTTGTACCTATTTTAGAGCTATACTTTCTATTTTCTAAAACCATAAAAAGGAGTGATGATTATGTGTCGCAAAGCTTTCATACCCGCGGTTTCTTACCTACGGATAATTTTCCCGTGGGAATGAGCCATTTTCATAAGGCATTTTCACTACGATTAGCTTCATAATACTTCAGCCGATTTTCCTACACAAATGCACAGTGAATTTATCATCGTCTGAAATATTCCTCTTAAATCGCCCATCCATTTGCGCATTGGAAGGGAAAACCGCATGAAAATCTATAAGTTGATTTGTTTTTGGGTTTGTCGCGTTTATTGCTGACCAATCTTTAGGTTGTGAACCTACCGATGAAACTGAACAACTCTCCCCAAGGAACATAGTCGTAATATGAAAAAAAAATATTGGCCCTCCCATACAAATGGTATCATCGGATCGAGACATTTGTATGTGATGGCCATTTTTTTCATATTTCGTCCTATGTTTCCTTTGATTGTATTAATAGGTACGTATAAGGTAGGTATTACAATGTTTTTCATTACTTGATTAGAGAAATGTTTGACCAAATTATGTTGTAAAGTTTCTACTATAGCAACTCTTTACGTGATTAATTTCCCTTCCCATTGAGAAGGAGTAGGTAGAACTTCACCCACCAATGATGTTAGATGAGTGATGCTTCCTGCCTTTAATTCCATCGGTCTTCGTGCTTATCAGCTTTCTCCATAGCGCGTCTGTCTTGCGCAGGATTATTATATGCTATCAAAATACTAAATTCCCAAATCCCAGAAAATAAGATATCCCAGCTGCTTCTTTCCCCTGGCGTTCAGAAAGGGAGAGAGGGTTCTATGTCAAATACAATTTTCATTTCCTGAAAAAGATCCTGGTGAAAGTTGTTCAGTTTCGTTGACTGAGCAACCCCTATCAGTTTCTGGGTACGCTGTCCTTCACACCCAGTATTTGCTATTAGCCGATGGGTTGACAAACTAATATCACGGAATTCGTAAACATTTATTATACATTTATCGAATAATTCTCAAAACCAGTCAGATGTAGAGAGTATGGTTTTTGATAGGTCATTGACGTTCTGCCTAACCCGTAAAGGATATAGACACGAGATGACGTTGTTTGTAATTAATGATGTTCGATGAGTGATGTTTCCGACTGATCTTTTCATTACTCTTCGTACATCACTTTCCCTTTCTCTGTCAGGATTAATATTTGCTATAAAGTGTTATTTATCGTCAAGCCGAGGTTCATTCTTTTATTTTTTAGAGTAAGCAATTACATCACAAAACTGTTATACAGGGTGTAAAAAAAAGTACTGCGTTTAAACCACATGTTCTACTGATAATACCAAACAACTTTCCCAAAGCACAACAATTTTAGGTCGAAAAAAAAATTTGCGTTTTCCATACAAAGATTCTCTCCTCATCTCCAATTTTGTATGGCAAATATTTTTTTCGAGCTAAAACTTTTATGCTTTGGGAAAGTTGTTTGTTATCATCAGTAGGACATGTGGTTTAAAGGAACGCAGTACTTTTTTTACACCCTTTATAATCTATTAATAATAGCGTGAAGCAGTTCTGTTTTGGCAGGATCGGCAGCGCGTTAAATTGTTCGTCCTACGTGTTGGTAACAACTACCTACTAAAAATACCTAGTACCGCCTCAAACGATTGAAGTTTTCTTGAAAAACCATGTAGCTTTAAAATATTTATTTAAGATTCGGATATGTCTTAACTAGTGCAACATTTTTTTGGATCAATTTTATTAAAATCGTTTCACACTTTTGTAAAAACTTAAATCGTTTGCGGTGGCACTTGGTATGCTATTTTGTAGCCTACTGTACCTATATCACCGCCGCGCTCATAAGTAACCTGTGCCTATACCTACTCATTAGGTTGACCTTATTTATATTATCATCATTGTGATATTGGAATTAGACAAATTAAGTACATCACTCGGCGGCCGGCGGTACTGTGTGTAGGGCTTAGCACGCAGGGCGATTTTACTCGCGCGAAAAAAAATCGCGGTTAGGGCGGGGAGGGAAATTTGTATGCAGAATCACGCGCGATTTTTTTCATACATCACAGATTTCTGCGGATTTAATTCGCACTAGCATAAGCTTGCTACTAACACCCCCCGGGTTGTGTGTGATGGGGCGCTTAGTGAACACCGGTCTCGCATTTCTCTCCGCTGATGTTGTGAAGTGTGAACATTATTTATATGACCAGCTTTATAACATAGACGTACAACTTCATTAGTCTCATGTTTTCTAAGTTCCTATAACGCTAGGAGCTAATCTATCAATCAATCTGTGTTATAAGTATTTAGCGCCCCTGTATTTAATGTCCTGGACTTAACTTGGAAAAACTTTATTGACATAAACACAGTATAAAAAAAATAACAATTCAACAATAATTTAATTACAAATAGAATATATCTTCAAGAGCTCCGCATCGAGGCAACGTTCCCAGAAGGCTGGCTGCGTTTCCCCTTTGCACAGCCAAGGTTAGACGCTGTGCAAAAAGTGTTGAGTAAATAAACTAATTTTCTTTTTCCTTCTTTTACAGGTAAGGACCAGTTTTAAATTATTTATGTAAGTACTTAGTTACTTACTGGACATGGGAAATAGGTAGGCTCAACTTTTCCAATCAAACAAAAAAGCGATTTCTTTGTTCTTCTTCTTTAGTAAACAACAGGATGATGATTCAAAGATGAAATCCAGATAGCTTTGTCTGGATCGTTAGTTCTGTCTTTATAGCAGTGATCCTGTTTTGGATCGCTGCCAAATGACAATCCTGTGTGTCTGGAGGGGTTTTTTTGTAAGGTCATCCACCTACACTACTTGGGACCCCTCTACTTATAACACACATACATAAAGTCACGTTACGGGGTAGGCAGAGCGTAAAGTACCTCGTGTCTGACAAGTATTGAGGGTTATTTCAGATAGATATGTGTATTGCTTTAGTGATAGGTTGTCTGCCCATCGCCTAAATTGCAATACACTGAAAGCCTCGTAGCCTAGCTGGTTTTTACAGCATGCCCGGGAGGAGATGCAGCTGGCACATTCTGTTTTTTTTCTATCGCTCCCAGTCCAGCATGCAAGCATGGAAGCCCTCTATAACACTGCAACAATGGAAAATCAACCTTTGTGACTTTAAAATACATACCTGCTTTTGTGACTTTTTTGTGACCTTTGTGACTTTATAATACCTACTACTTTCCCACTCGTATAACCAGATTTTTCCAATCCGCCTAACCTTATACAAGAAAGTGCATACAACCTTTCTAGCACAACAGACTTATCATAAGACATTAAAAGAGAGATAGGGACTCATAGACACTCCAATATGACCTTTGCGTACTTGTTAAGTACCTGCCTCTTCTAAATACAACCTTTATAAAGGGCTTTAACTTTAATAAAGGTTTTATGGTATTCATAGATCGTAGAAATCTAAATAGTTAGTGTTTGTTTTGCTTTTCTCTCTTGATAGTAGGTACATGGGCTTATTGTGCTCTGTAGTGTGTGGAATTTTCTAAAGACTCCTTGGTCTCTAGACATAGGTTTGGACTTTTAATCCGAGTGTTGTGGGTCTGATTCTCATTGACAACAATACATTACTTATCTTTTCATGAGCTTCATGACTCACTCTAAGTACTACAACAATACATACATAATACATATATGTACATACATACATACATACATACACGCCTTTATCCCTAGAGGGGTAGGCAGAGCAAAAACGACCTAATAATCAAAAGTCGTTCCGCCACGTCTGACAAGTTTTGAGGGTTATTACAGATGATAATGTATATTGCTATAGTGACAGGTTGTCAGCCCATCGCCTATAAATTGCAATACACTTATACCCTCGAATCCCTTAGCTGGTTTTTACAGCATGCCCGGGAGGAGATGCAGCTGTCACATTCTATGTTTTTCTATCACTCCCAGTCCAGCATGGAAGGAACTACAGCAATTGACACAGATATTCCCAAAGAAATACTCAGGAAATGCATACAAAATGCTTTGAAACTTCACTCTTTCTTGGCAAAGTATACTCTCACCAACACCAACACTTATGCAACAACCTTTGGGATCAATACGGCTAAGTGCGAGTTCGTCATTGACCGGAGACGTTTGGCCAGTAGCCAGATGCTATCGATCTGACAAGTCCCTGGTGAAGAAAAATGAGGTTTTTACTGCTTAGCCTTGTTTAGCATACTGAATTATAAATACGGTCCGAACTGGTTGGTTTTACGGAGGTTTTAACCTCGATGTTTCAACCTTATGCGATATACCTCTCTTCATCAAAATCACAAGGTTTCGTGTATTTCAAGTGTGCTGTGAATCTAACATTTAGTTCCATGTTGCAAGTTAAACATTATTGGATTTCTATTTATGCTTAAAAATACAAAATATTACCATATCATAATCCTGCAAGTGATTCATAAGAAAATATTTAATTTCATCAAATTATGATCGATATTATTGAATAAATTCCAATGAAATAGATTTTTTATGTAGCAATGTGGATTTTTGCGTATATTTAATTCGTCACTGATCTCTCTAGGTAATAGCATTAAAAGTGAATACAGGGTGAAGAAAAGATGACATGTAACAAATGTCTGTGCATGTAACAATAAGAATTGATGCGATTTATTTAGTCAAAAAATTGAATTTACCTGACAATCACCTTTAAATTATTATATTTTTTTTCAACTGAATGACATTTTAACATCTTACTTATTTTGTTATACTTTCCGTTCAAATCATTAACTTTATTCACTAAATGGCAGTTAATTCTGGTGTAATATTACTTTTGCTGCACCCTGTAATGTAAGTCACCACAGTAAATAATCAATTAATCACTGTTCAGTGTAATATACTAATACCTACGTATTTTCCGTAATTGATAATTTAATTACATACTTGTTTATGAAATTACATATGGGTTTATTATTATCAATGAAAGATTAGTTCGTAATGATGTTTTATCAATTACTAATTATAATTTACTACTTTACTTGGAGCTAAAGGCAGGTCATCATGATACGAGTGATCCATTATATCGATCATTTTTGCGCAAATAAATCACCTACTAAATCACAGCTTACTTTGTTTGGTACCCTTTTTTGGAATTGAATTAAGTCTATGTCGCCTAAATTACAGTAGGTACACTTAAACCCTCTATTATTATAGGGTTATTTTTCGCTCACAGACTGACATGGGTTAACTATTCTATTTTTCTTAAACATGCGCGAAAATATTGTCTTTATTTTTGAATAAAGAACACGCGAAGTATCATATTTACGTAGACTGAAAAACCAAAATCACTTCCCGGTGCGTTTTTTGAATTTGGAACGAAGAGCGCGCCTGCAATGTTGTTTGAAACGGCGTGCTGTTTGAATTTAGAACTAAGAGCGCGCCTGCAATGTTGTATGAAACGGCGTGTTGTTTGAATTTAGAACTCTTTCATCTATCGTACACATTGCGTTCTCGTGGCTGTATAGCCACAGATGCGTTTACCTTTCGGACCAAACTGTAAAATAAAAAAATAAATTGGCGGTAAAGCGGAGTTCGTTGTTAATTATTTTGTTAATAAATAACATTTTCGTTCAATAATTGTCCTAACATGAGCAATGTAACTTTTAATATTAATTAAATTTATTATGTAAAAGGCCCTTTTTTATTTCCTTGCATTTTTTTAAGAAAAGCACTATATATGCCTCGGCCGAAATGGCAATTGCCTGTCTCGTATCATTGAAGTCCTCGCCTGCGGCTCGGCCTTCAAACTCATACTCGACCTGCAATTGCCTATTTCGCTGCCTTTGCAATAATGTACTATTGTACGTTCAATTTAATGCTAGAAGTAGGCCTCCGCCGGACGGGCTTCTACAGCTGAGGTCTATAAATTCAGTGCCCTTCGACCTCAGTTCTGTGATTGTTTTCCCGTGTGAATTATTATAGATTTATATGCCAAATAGTGCATTTCTCATAAACCATTTCAGTAGAAAGTTTATGGAAGTAATATAACAGACAATATACACAATAGATAATTTCCTCGGAGGTCTGGTGGTCCGAGCTCTGGGCTCTTGAATACAGCCAGATTCATTTGACCGTCTGACAATGGTATCGATTTGTATGTGCACAAAATGACAAAATCTTAACTAAAATTTCAGGTCACCTGTAATTGTCTATCCTAAGAGAACAGAAAGAGACGGCAACAATTTTGGTTAAGATTTAGTTAAGGCTTTATTTCCGGCTCGGAATATAGTGTTTTTGCCATGCCTTTAAAAATTCATAATTAATTAATTACTTAACAATTTATTTTTATTATGATGAGAATATTCTTCAAATTAGATGATCTATGATCTATCAGATAAAAATAAAAAACTGGTACCTTAGATACAGGTTATCATACTGAATTGCAGACCAAACTTTAGGCTGTAAACCTACCCATGAAACTGAACAACTTTCCCCCAAGGATCATAGGATAATGTAAAAATAAATTGGCTCTCCCATACAAATGGTGCCATCCGCTCGTGTCATTTTGTATGAGAGGGCCAATTTATTTTTTCATATTAAGACCTGTGTTCTTTAGAAAAAGTTGTTCAGATTCCTGGGTAGGTTCACCCTAAAGTTTGATCAGCTAGTTTTTTTTACTCCTGGTATAGATCATATGTTTATGAAATTACCTCTAGCTTTTCACCATCCACCGGCTTTATTGTTTTTTCTAGCGGGAAAATAACTATCAAACAAAATAAATATTTCTCCAGTCCTCCAATATTTTCATCTTCATACAAAAATCACATCAAACTCTTTCTCCGATTAGTCGCGACAAAAAAAAAAACAAACAACCTTCTTGTAGAATGCGCAAGAGTGCTCTCTGCCAAAACAATTGAATAACATTGTTCAGTTGTGTAATGCTTTGTTGTAGGTGTATGACCGAGTGAGTGATTATGCTCATCTGTCTGTTTACTGATGAACCATTGGACAGGTCAGAATATTAATTCTTAAAAATTAAACAGCTATGTATACATGTCCTATGAAGTTTTCTGAATTCTATCTCCATAAATTGCGCTTGGAAAATTTCGTACCTCTTTCTCGTTTTGTTTTGGCTATTATTAGTCATGAAAAGATACATAGAATTGTTCTTTTCTATGTAAAAACAATCAATCCATTTACTAATAGTTCTTTACCATGAGCAAAATATTAATGTTTTCAGTATCTTAATTGATTACTTATGTCACAAAAAGCACAAACTAACCGGTCTCGTGAATCAATCAGGTGATTTAGTCTGCATTATGCAAAACAAACTAGGAACATTTTTCACAAAGTGATTAGTGTTATCATATCATCATAGAAATTCAAACCTAAGACTACGACCTCCTAATCGAAAGTCCGACGCTCAAACAAGTAGACCATAGAGCCAGTAAGTAATATTCATATTTTGACCAGATTGCATAGCATGAATCAGACAGATTTAATACTGAATCGTATTTCAGTTACACAATGACTCAGACACACAACATTAATTCTATATCGTACAACTGTCTCTTGTGTCTAAATACACCAATTAATTATCGTCTTGCACTAATAGAAAAAGATGGCGAGCATATTTTGTAAACAAATGAGAACAGCAAAATGGCGGCTGCCAATTTTCTTTCAGTTCAGAGTTTCGTTGGGACTTTATGCACGTGGTTTTTGTTTATCTGCATATTAATAAAAAATTGTGATTATCAGTAAATGCATCACACAAGAACCACTGGCTGGATTGATAGTCTGAGGTGGGTTCTACAAGAGAAGATAATAAATAAAAATACAGGCAATTTTTAAAATCCTTTTTCCATGTTTGTTTTTTTTTGTACAATCGACAACATGGACCATGGACCATCTTACTGGTCGGTCAATCAGGTGATCAGCCTGCAACGTGTAGACTAAATTTTCTTGCAAATCATCACAATTTGTAAAACGCACTAAAACTGCCAAAATGTGCGCACACGCAAGAGTTTTGAACTTTGTCCGCAGCGCATTTACTTTCTACGCATCTAACACCTAAGGTAAATAATTTGTTTACTAAATACATAATCATTTACTGACAACAGTGATTATGCGTGAACTGAAACGTTGCGTATGACATTTCAACACCTGTT
Source organism: Scrobipalpa atriplicella (assembly GCA_029255725.1). Lineage (NCBI taxonomy): Eukaryota > Metazoa > Arthropoda > Insecta > Lepidoptera > Gelechiidae > Scrobipalpa > Scrobipalpa atriplicella. The sequence continues at coordinate 84,333 of JARACY010000610.1, forward strand.
TTGGGTACAAACAATGCAGGTACGTTCCCGTTGTACGTTCCTTTTGGATTTAGTTCAGTTCTTATTCCAATCATGGTAAGAGCTAGAGTGCAATGGCAGGAGTACTACATTATGTGCGTTACTAATTTGGTTTTACATATATCTACATGAATACAACATGTAACAGAAAAATTATATGCATCGAGAAATGTGTGAATCTACCCATGAAACTAAACAACTTTCCCTAAGAAGCATAGGTCGAAAAACGAAAAAAAAATTGTTACCTTCCATACAAAATGCATCAG
>JARACY010000611.1:0-84608 GCA_029255725.1 Scrobipalpa atriplicella
TTTTCTGTTCAGTTGCACCAATTACAGTAACTACACACAATTTATTGTAGCTATTAGCACAAGAAACGCTTAAACTGCCTAAGTCACAATAAGCAATTTATAAATACAGTTTATAAGCATTGATTTATGTAAACTAGACAACTTGCAAATAAGATATTTATGTCATTAAGCGTCTAAGTGCGTATAAATTATTAATTGAAGTAGGTGCTTAATGTTTATTTGTTGAATAATTAGTTGTCACTTTGAAATTCGAATTAAATGATAGCAATAAATACCCATACTTTATTAATGGTGTAATAAAATTAAATATAAACGCCACCATAAATATAATATACCACATGCACGACGTATTGTATTACCATCTAAGTATTTGTTAAAATTATAAAATTGTGGTGCAATACTAATTTTTAATTATTTTTCTTCCTATTAAAATATAAATACTTAAATGGCTACTAAAAATAACCATTGGTCTCTGAAATTAATTTTATAAAGAATGTAACAAACGCTCATGGGATCAAGGGATCATTTTGTATGATTGGATATAAGAGGTTTCACCGTTCAAAACTGAATATTCCGTACCCTAAAACAAAACCACATTTTAGTAGGTACAAAAGTCCTATACGTTAAGATTCAAAACCGTTATCAATAAATGCTACAAAATGGAGACTACGCTTGCAAGCATAAAATTCCAAAGATAAAACTGTGCTCTCAATTTATGCGCATCTTAACACTTATCGACCGACTAATTGGCCGTATGGACCACATTTTAAAGGTCGCAATGGTCCACAAATCAGTTGGTCTATCTCAGCTTTTCTCATAGTAGATTATAAGGGAACAAATAGGTATCAAGTACAGATACACATTGTTGGTACACGGAATTTCAATCAGACTGAAACTGGTTTAATGTAAAATGGCGTAAGCGCAGTTAAAGGGTTTTACTGTTTAGGCTTTAAATGATTGCGCTTAAAGTTGATTTTAATTGGTTGAATGAAGAAGATAAGATGTTGTATGATACGGTGTTAGAGAGGAAGGAAAATATTTGCAGAATTGTCGGCATCCAGAGAGGACGACGCAAGTAGCAGTAATTTGTATTGAAATAACCTTTGAATGGGTATCGTAGCATTTCATCAGGCCGGTCCCGACAACTGATTTATTATTTTTTGCTGCGAGGCCTTAAAGCACGAAATTATTGTTTTTATCCGGACAAAAGGAATTTCCAAAGCAATTATGTTAAGTTTTGCGCTGGGTTTTAATTGGATCACTTGGGGTTTAACGAGTCGTCGGAAAAAGCTGTTAGTTGCATCCTTCACTCATTCCGCGGGTTGTTGCTGCTGATGTTACCACTATTTCTGTAGCGAGTGATTTTATCTCGATATCTGTATCTCAGATTTTGCAAATAACTATACGAGAGTATGTTAAGGGAACTTTCCATTTCAAAAAGAAAGTAAATAAATGAGCATTATAAGTATTTTTAATTTTGACCATAATTGTATTTTAGCGACAACTTCTTCTCCTCATCGAGTGGGTGAGTGAGTCGACGACCCTGGTGTCAGAGTTTATAAAATGCATATTAGCTAACAGGCTTCTGAAATGATAATTAGGACTGTACTCACTCGGACACCACGCAACAAAAAACGCACTTTAAATAAAACAATACAAAATAGCTCATGGGATGTAGAGCTAATTAGAGCAAAAAACTTACTATTTTCATATAATTGAGTGAGATCAATAAACAAAATGAGAAAACAAGAATATACCTATAAACAATTAAGTATTTTAAGTCTTTCTACAATACTAACACAAAGGCCTCTAAAATCTAATTTTACTCAAGATCACACACCAACAACTACTATTCATTACATTTGATACCATACACTACAATTCATCAGCTACCATACAAAACACATCGAAATAATGATGGGTGTAAACTTAATGACAATGATTACAGCGGGTTTCATTAAATCCATCTTCTTTTCGAGTGGGTTTTTGATTCAACCCAAAGAAACCTGGTGTCAGAGTTTTCAAACCACCTAAAACATGGGTAATACTTAGGCCTCTGACACGGTTTGTATAACAACCACTATTAAAAACAGTGACTGGGACAGACGGCTTAACGTGGCAGGACAGACGGCTTTTCTTAGAGACAATCAGGTGATTCAGGTTGCATTGTCCTAACCAAAATGAGGAAAATTTCACAAAGTGATTAATTTACAAATATTAACTTTATATTTCACTCGTGGAAATCTAACCCACGACCTCCGGATTGGGAGCCCATGGCTCAGACCATTAGACCATGGAGGCCAACATCCAAGTACCACATCCAAATAATGACGGGTGTGATCTTAATGGCAATCATTGCGGCGGGTTTCATTAAGTCCATTAAACGCTGGTACAGAAGGGCCACCCCATAATCACTCCTGCGCATTCTTGGCCCGAGAGCCAACCGTGGGAAACAGGAAGATAACCAACAGTTATGTAAAGACGGAAAACGCTGTTTAAACTTTGTTACAATTTTACTTTTTTGGTGTTCCTTGACCTTTATTTTCAGTTACGTATTTTAATTTGATTTTTTAGCCAGATGACGTATTTCAACGCTGGTATAAAAGTGCTAACATAATCACTCCTGCGCATTCTTGGCCCGAGAGCCAGCAGCCGTGGGAAACAGGAAGATAACTAACCAACAGTTATGTTAAGACGGAAAACGTTTTGTTACAAATTGTACTTTTTTGGTGTTCCTTGACGTTCTTTTTTTTTCACTTTCAGTTATGTATTATTTTATGATTTGTGTTTGAACTGCATATAACAATTTTCGTCCGAAAATTAGTTTTTCTTCTTCTATCAACATTATAAACCCGTTTTTATTTTATTTTATTTGTATATTTATTTAAATTTATACACAAAAACAGTACCTACATAAATTTTAAGTACTGAACTCAAAAACTATTTTTAAAACGTTCTCTTAACTGGTTTAGAGTGAACTTATACGGAACTGATAAGAGATTGTGTTTGTTTCTGTGTTTAAATATGTACATACAGTACTACAGCCTCTCCTATTCTTCGCTTTAAGTTATTTACATACTCACGTACCATAAAGTCACGCATTCGTCCCTCACGGGATAGGCAGAGCGCAAACCAACCAGTAAGCGTCTACGTCTGATAAAATTTGAGGGCAGTTAGTTTGAAATGTTTATCGCTTTGAGTTATTTTACTGTCCAAAATTTCCGCAAAACAGCATACTGACTACATAAAGCTGATCTAGTTCAACATAAAGTCATAGCTTAATCTGAGGCTGATATTTTAGCTATGTAGACTGTAGAGTCGGAAGGTAAAAGTCCATATCTGAAAAATATTATTGACCATTGATGTAATAAATTTAAAAGAATATTCTCTTTGACATTAGAATTAGTAAGGTTAGTATACTTCTTAAATTTCTTTATATATTCTTATTAGTCTTAGTATAGTTCTTAGAACATTGTTACCTGTTATTTTTTTTAACACATAAATACAAATAAATTTCTGATTCTGATTCTTGATTAATTTCGTGAGCAACCCCTATCAGTTTGCGGGAAGCTGTCCCTTACATCCCATATTTTGAAACTTGAGGCAGAAATCGTAATTTTACCATACCTTTGTACTGCATAATAATATTGCTACACAACTGTAAATCTGCATCTAAATGCCTTAGGTAATAAATGCGCATTAGTAAAATCATTTGAAAATAGGTTTACGTCGCTATAAACTCTGATAAATGGTTATACATACGATACTTTATTATCTTATTCTTGTGTCACATCAATGATGTATGTATATTAAAAATTTCTGAGTAAATTACGGTAGTAGGCGATGACAGGGTGTAAGGGACAGCTTCCCGCAAACTGATAGGGTTGCTCAGACAACAAAACTGGACAGCTTACACAAAGTTATTCAACCTGCAACTAAAAAAAATTGCTTCCCCATACATAACTACTTAATGACCAACTCAACCAGAAAATGTGTATGGGCAAGCCAAATTTTTTTTTCATTACCTGAAAGAATTTCTTCATAAAGGTTTTTCAGTTTCGTTGACTGAGAAACCTTTTTACACCCTGTATATATAGGTACATAAAGAATAAATAAACAAGGTGCAAAAAGGGTATCTTTAAGTCACTTGCTGTTTAAGTAAAATGATTGTTTTTGCCTCTACCTAACTCTGTTTCAAAAATTGTCCAATTGGCAATTTAGCAAATAACCTCTAACTTGGAAACTAAATACCTACACCAATTTCCACGTTGAATTTAAAATTTTAAAAGCAGAACGATTTACTCATAATCTCACAATATCTCGTCATCGCCATAATAACGTGTCGGAGTCGCGTAGATCTGATGCGCGCGCGCAGACGTGATGTGGCGCATCAAGAGCGGCAGCTGAGAATCTTCATTGTAACACCTTTAGACTTTAAGACACTGTTTTACAGAGTATTTAAATGTATATTTTTAATAATCAAATTCAATATATTACTTGGTATAATAATATAATCCATCCATTTTCTATAAAGGGACGTAAAAGATTAATCAATGTTTTAAACACGCTGGTAAATTCACCAGAATCTCACCAGATTAAAAAAAAAAAACACCTACATTGCAAAATAACCATGCTTAACGTGTAAAAAGTCATGGGTAGCTCTACACTACAGCTCTAGCCTCCATAACTTTTAAAAAATAAGCAAAGCATGTTTTACAAATTGTTGAGACAGACAAAAGAATCCAGCAGAAGCGCAGCCAGCAGAACTTTCTATCATAACCGAAAATTCCACAAATTTTCACAACAAACTTATTAATTAAACCCCTCTGCTTGTTAGCGTGGAATACCTCACTGGGAAACAAATTGTTTCCAACTCAGAACAAACTATGCTCAGCCAGATACCATCGGAATAAATTACTTAAAACCACATTAATTATTAAAAACAGTCCAATTAGTGGCGATACTACGACAAAATTGTGAACATTATTGATATTTTGTTTTATAAGTTACATTCTTTCTTGATTGGAATATAGTTTTTAATTGATTTATTACATTGTCTGAAGCAAAAACCTAAATATTTACTTAATTATCTTAATTTTTTATAGGTAGTAATATTATACATACCTATACTTTATGTGTCGTTCCACCGCTTCTGTGGGAAATATTATAAATATACAGCTCTAGATCAATTTAATTTGTTTATAGGTACCAAAATTTTTAATCTAAGATTGTTTTTTTCTTTAACTTCTAGCTCAAGAGACAACAGGCTTCCCCTGCCAAATCACCTCCACCTCAACTCAGCATTAACTTGCCGCCTGGTCGGTGGACTGACCAGAGAACAGAGAGCCGTATGCCATGAAGCCCCTGATACTGCAACCATAGCTTTCGAGGGTCTACAGCTGGCGGTCAAGGAGTGCCAGCATCAGTTCCGGTGGCACCGATGGAATTGCTCCAGCTTGGCTGTGAAGAGCGCCAATCCTCATGCTAGTGCTATTATGAAGAGGGGTAAGTGAATTTATAATTAAGAAACTATAATTCTTGTGTAAAACTTAAAAGTTAACACTTGTGTTAACAAGGACGAAGGTGTTCAAAAAAAGTGACATGAAGCTACTTTTAGAGCAGTAGCGTACAGTTCATATTACTTATAATGGAATCCACAACCTACAAATAGTTACACTTGATAAAATATCACTCAAAATTGACAAATGATAAGTAGTTGCTTAGTCCAAACCTACACAGCAAAATTATCTAAAGGTCTAAACAAAATGACAAATTACCTTTATTTTGGACAAATTTGGATTTTCCTAAACGCTACCTGTCAAAATATCAAGTTTATTAGCAATTTAACAAGTATAGATTAGCAAAGATTATGATCCAATCATAAATAAAATGGTAATAATCGAATTTGATTAGTTTACCTACAATTTATAACTTGTCAAAGAATTTATGACAAATAAGTACTTTATTAGAGCATTAATTTGATGCTAATGAAGACCTTTATAAATTTTCCAAATACAACCACAATTTTGTCAGGTTGCGACTAGCTGTCAAACCGCAAAAAAGTCCTTCTATATCGAATGTATTCCAACCGCCAACGTGAACAGACACTAAAACCTTCAAAACGACGATAAATTTATTCTTAAAGCTTTGTCGTTAATGGTAAGCCAATAACACTACAGGCTTTATTTTAAAGTGATTTCGAAACTCGTAGGTGGTAGCAGTCAGAACCGATGTAATGCCAAAACCCGTCCTGTCAGACCTGTAATTCCATATGAAAACTTTATTAAAATAAACTCAACTAAACATCGAGCCAATCGCGATCAGCCATTACAATCCGAATTTATTACGACGAAAAATTATTTACGCACATTAAGAACCACAAGAGTAGACCATCAGGCGCATTATGTCAGTAATATTCATATTTACCGACGTCTCGTCGCTTTATGTGCACATGGCGGGTGTGAAAGGGCTTTGTCGCCTATTTTTACAATAATCATCGCACACGTTGACGTGGAAATTTACGAGCATGGAAGATGGGAGACAACAAATAAAGATGGTCCTTTGGTGGTGGCCAGGTGTGCCTCCGCTCCCGCTCCCCGCGATTTCACGCTACGTGTGGGTCCACCGCTCCCCCGAGCCCCAACCCTTCCCCGCGGACCCTGGCCTCTCCCAATTAATATCTTAACTGGAATTGCCTGGACTTTAACTCCAGCGGAGTTACTCGATTTTCTCCACGCCCTTTTATAGCTGCACGCATTTTAATAACAGTTTGATTCTCTCCGGACCTTATTGTGCCTATCATTATTCAGTCGTATTGGGAAATATGTTTCGCGTCTGTTCTCCTCATAGAGCTAATGGGATCCGCGTGCAATTACAGTGTAAGACTCAATTTGTTCCTCGGATTAACCTTCGGACGCTGACGGTCTATTGTGCATCGTGTGTCGTGCTTTATTAGTATTGGTAATTCGCCGTAACGACACCTTCCGGCTCTTCAGCGCACGATTCCGTTTAAATCGAAAGATTGTGAAAAAACAGCGTTACTAAACACTTAAACATCTTTCTTAACTTGCCCATTGTTGGGGTCCCGAATTGAAACGCCGACGGGAGAACGAAACCAAAAAAACGTCCAAGAACAAATCGAGAGAGGCTTTTAAATAGGATAATAGCGATCGATGATCGAAGAAGAAAGATAATAATGATTCGGGACCGTTGGTTTTTTTGCTACGGTGGATACGTCGAGGAAAGAATGCTGCGGACGGATGGCATTCGGGATAGATCACGGGGATTTGTTCCGCTTCCCCGAGATCCTCCACACGTTGTTAGCGCTCTTGTTGTACGTGACGCTGGCACAATGCTCGGAACACTGGCGACGATTTAATGACTTTTGTAAGGCTAATGAGGCCATTGTGGGAAGCAGTTTTCGCTTCGGGCGTTAGTGGTGTCGATGGTGGGCGAGATTAGCGCGAGAAGACGCTCGTGGCGTGATGGAATGGCTGCAGCGGTGGCGGTGGTGGTGGCGGAGCGTGGCGCAGGGCAGCAGGGGTGGCGAACATGCGCCGATACCGATCTGGCGGCGCAAGCGCACGTGACATGAATCCACGACGAGAATGTGTCATAAAAAAGTTTACATTTATTGGCGTTTTATATCAACAACGTGTCCGCAGGTGACGGAGAGCCGTCGACAAAGTGGTTATGATGCTGCAAAAACATAACACGCCCTCATGTCATGAGGCGTCTTATCTGTCGAAGTGTCGTGGGAAATTTGTTGTTGAACATCTTCATTGTAACTGACGAAATTATCTGCTCACGTAGGGTAATAATTTCGAGCAAAAACTTTAAATTCGAAATGACGGAGCTAGGTGAAGCATCAACGAGTGTGATGATAAAACTGACCTAAAATAACACTTTTGAAGGATTTGGACAAAAAAGGACGTGTCGAAATGTTTCAATGCCGGTGTGGCTGTCCGTCTAATGGCCGCGATAACATCTCTCGGTGCGTTACCGAATCGTGCTCCCTCAGATGCCTCTGACTCTCAACTGTGAGAAAAAATACAAAAGCCCACATAAAAAATGTGAATTTGTCCAAAGTTCTGGTTTAAACGTGACATCGAGTGGTTTTTTGTTTCACCTTTTTGTTCGCTCGGATTATGAGTCGGCTTTTAAGGGTTAATTAACTCGAGAAGTGTATTAGTGAGGTTGCGGAATTTTTAAGAATATTTTTAATGGAATGACGGGTCAGTTTCAACGTTGAGAAAAATGTGTGTGTGTTTATCTATAATTTGGGGAATATTTTGACCACTGTAATTTATTCATTAGCGTCCTAATTCATGGCGCTTATCATGATCTTGAATTCTTTATTACTGTACCGGTATTTTAGAGAAGCAAGTCAATTTATTTGAGAAAAATAAGACTGTTGCTTTTATAATAAAGAATACTTTTCAATTTCTGAAGTGATGACATAAAAAATTTGACATCTTATCAATTGAAAATTAAAGTAGGTACATAAATCGAGCATTGAACTCAACATAAGGAGTGGGTGTTAAATCTGTCGTCAATGACGTCACTAGTAGTTATCGTCCGGTTTCGGTAATTAGCGATTCGCAACAGTCTCGTACCTTTGGCCGGGACTTAATTGGTACAAAACCCCTTCCAGCCACCGGAGAGATTTCATCAGCCATTTTTAATATAATATCTGCAGCCATGACAGCACAAAAGTTCTTGCATTACGTGGATTGTTGAATGTATTGTTTTAAAATTATATTATAGGTATCCCACTAGAAACATTTCGAATACATGTATTTAGTTTGTAAGATTTGATTTAATGTTTATTTATTTCAAATAATTTATGTCAACAGTAAAACTTATGCGATTCAATGAATAATGCAGAACATCGTCAATGAACACAACAATACCGTTATCCATAAAAGAAATCTCAATGAGTTCCCTTTCGAAACATTGCAGATAACAATCTGTACATTATGCGGAAAGTTTCCACTGATTGAGCGCAGAAAAACTTGACGCGAGTTCATTCATTTTGGCGCCAGATTTATAGGCTATCGGCCGCGAAGCGAGAACCGTCACGAAAAACCGTTTTAACATCGCAAAGTGCACAATCGTAAATCACGCGAGGATGTGCGCAAGAGCGTGCGCGCATCGACCACGTTACACACCGCGGAAAAAGCGACCACCGCTGCGCGAGCGCTCGGAAAAACCTATCAGTATGCGCATTCGATTAAATAAATGTCGCGGACGCACATTTTTAAATAAAGAATCGGAGATGAAATAAAACGTTTAATGATAATTGAAATTTGTATTTACTTAGGAGCGGCTGTGAATTTTTTTGCGCGTTCGGCGCCGAGTTGCCGTATACGGGTTGAATGTAGATTTGCCAATTTAATCCGTTCGAGGAATCGAGGTGGCGCTGCAGTCGCGAGCTGTCGTCTCTCCACTGTCCCACTGATGGACAGGTATAAGTAATTAGGGCCCAGCGTTGCTCGTTTTTGTCCCTCCACCGTGCAATGGTGACTTATAAGTAGTAATGAAATTAAAATTGCTTGGATTTCAATGTAGCTGAATGATTATGGATGAACGGCTGGCGAGGCTGCTATATACGTATGATAGTTACTTTAATACGTAGGTATTAATGCGTTGGCAATGGTAAATAATATAGCCCTTAGGAAATATAAGTGCGAAGACATCTCTGTAGTTATACCTTATTAAGAAATAGCAAGCTAGCAATTGACGTTCTATGTAATAGATGCATAATATAATTTCTGAATGACAAACAAATTAGTAAGGAACCTTGAAGTAAACCTTCATTCATGCCATCATGAATAAAAGCCTTTGTACACGAAAAAACTGAGATTCGTTGTGAATCAACTCATTTTTTTGCTGGTACACGAAAAATACTTAATTACATGTGTGTCATGCATTATTGAAGCAAACACGTACAAGAAATACAGGGACAAGTGTAAGGGAAGAATTCAAAATCTGTCACTTGATCGAAATTCAGGGCATTCGAGAGAAAAAAACGAACAAGTCGAATTGAAAACGAGCGGAATTCATTAGACTCGGATCACCTCAGCCACAGCAAAATCAAGAAACAGTACAACATGTTCATAGAAATTGACCTACACTGGCCATAGAGACTCATAAACTGCTACTGCTGCATTTCGGGCAGTCAGTTCAAACGACTCTTTGATCCCTGTGAATGTCAAATATCAGAGGATATCTGTTTATATATCTAACGAACCGGACCGGCCGAACACACCGAATTATGGAATCATCTTACTTTTCAGATAATCCGATGATCTCGCATTATCCTGACTAAATGCTAACCGCTTTGAATCTTCTCTGTTTATAAATTCACCATTTTCCACGGTGGGTTGGAAAGCATCGATTTCAGTCGTTTGTACGAAAGCATTTTGCTGATAATTTTTTTCTACTGTGTCTTGAGGCTCGACTTGCTCGCCGACTAATTGCAGCAAATTGACACAAAAGTTTTATGTACCGCAAGTAAAAACCACCGACAAGGCGGTAAAAACAGAATAGTTGGACTGGATTTCAATGCTCTACGGTCTCATGTTTTACTTGGACCGTAGAGACAATAAAATATGGAGACATAGCAATGAGAAAGATTTATATATTTGTTTTATTAGGATTTGACTGCCACAGACAGGACAGACCAATGTTTCAAAGAAGCTTTTAAATATTAATACCCATCTCATCTACCACTCTCTGTTTTATAAACCCTATACAACTAAATTACCATTCGAAAAACAAACAAAGCAGGATCACCGGAATAATCCTGCCATAAGCGCCATAACAGTAAACTCGATTCGATAAGTCGGGACCATCGGAATCGATCATTCGAGCGTTACATAAATCCAGACGCATCGATTCTATCGCGGCCGTCCATCGACAAATATAAATTTGTCACTGGCCACTTGGAAAAACCTTCTACTTGACATAGTCCAACAGTAATGTGAATCTAAAGTTTCGATATTTTGAAATACATTGCGTTGTGGATATGCTCTCTACAAATATACTTGCGTCCCCGCGCAGAAATGTACAACTTATTTCAAATTTGTTACTGGCCACTTGAAAAACTTTCTACTTGAAGACACATAGCTCAACAAAAATATGAATTGAAAGCTATGCCTTTTGGAATGCAATGCGCTCCACGTTTTCCCTCTTACAAAACTCTAGTAGCCACGCAGAAATGTACAACTGATTTCAAAGCGAAACTTCAAGTATTCCTACAGAATAAACTCGTAATTTATACAGTTTATAAATAAACAATAACATGGCCTGATTTGGTGAGTACACCGTAACGTTCATCAGTGGTCCGCATTCGATCTCGAATGATAAGCATAGCAAGTGAGTTGTTTATAACTCACGACGGAGCGGTGAGAGATGGGGAACCTAGATCGTTGACAACAGATATCGATTTAGCAAACAATTGATAGTCAATTTTGATTTTGCTACACAGATACTTGCCTCAAATAAAATCTTGACGAATACACGTACCTTCGTTCCTCCAGTAAGTTTAGAAAGTAGATATTTTAAGTCATACGTGGGTAACCAAACCTAAAACCCCCGGTCCATTTACACGAAAAAAAAAAGTTTCGCACTGTACCTTTACACTTTGTCTTAGGTAGGTACATATTAGGTAGGTAGGTTACATGTAGGTAGAGTCCATAATTATCACATTTTAATGTTTCCAATTTCATGAATTTGAATGGATTCGTTCATTCTCATTTCCCATCTTATAAGAAGTTACACGTTGTAAGTCCAGACGGCGACCGCTACCATGATATATCGCAACATCTAAAATACCCATCTTAAAGCCGTATTAATTCGTCAGGGAACGATCAGTTCTTCAAGATAATACCTGATTTATGATCATTATCGTTTTATGAATCGTGATTCATAGTAAATCACTAACCACAGTTCGCTGTCTACCTCTAGCGAAGTAAAAAACCAAGTATTTGTATAAGTAGAGACTCATACAGGCAGTCTAACTACTAACTGTCAAATTAATAAAAAAAACTAATGATAAAAGGCTTATAGTTTTATTTTATTAAAGTAAATTTGGTATGGCAAGTAACTAGCCAAAAATCGATACTTATTATGCCTTCAGATTGCTAATAATTAACCGAGTAGATTAGAAACTTCTTCTTTTAGCGAAAAGACAAAAAGACCTAAATAAATTTTCATATAATTTTCACAACGACCCAAGTTCTCCGGTTTTTGACCCATCTCCCCCTCTTTGGGGAATAAAAACGCCATTACAACAATAAACGGTATCTGTGGTTGTCAATTAGGCTTGCCGTACGTTACCCACAATACCCACTAATCCATTAAGGCCGACCTCATATTAATCACTTATCTTGAGTTTATTTTGTGTAAAACGCGAAGGAACTTATCTTTCGAATGCAAAAATGCGTAAATTAAATGGTGTTAAATCATATACACAGAGTAAAACATTTAAGTGACCAAATTTTAGTGTCTGAACTTAACCATGAAACTGAACCACTTTCCCCAAAGAACAAACGTCAAATATCAAAAAGGCCCTCCCATACAAATGGTATCACCGGCTCCAGTCATTTTGTATAGGAGGCCTCTTTTTTTTATGTTTGCACCTATGTTCCTTGGAGAAATTTCTTCAGTTTCAGGGTTAAGTATAGGATCACACCATAGGGTGTACGAGTATAGACTCGTAGTTGGGTCAGCTGATGTTCTTACTCCCTGTATTTTATATGTTACGTTAAAGAGGCCTAAAATTTTAACACACGATAATAGCTTAGTTGAATTCAGTATCACAATATAATAATATTACATAGTTCGACTTTTGTCAAAGATATATGTATAATATGAACGGACAAACGGATCGACGACTTAAAGAAGCTGCCTGGCATTAGCTGGAGCAATAATTACGTATCAAATAATCAAATCATACTTATTCGTAGATTTCGTAGCAAAACGACTACGAAAATTAAGTTAAAAGCTACGAGCAGTAAATACTGAAGTTACGATCCGCAATAAAAACATTAAACTCGATAGTACATCTGTACACCCCTTCACCTGGGAAGATATTAAAAAGTCATTAAATACAAGAACATAAACGAGTAGCATCTGGTGAGAGCTCAATTACAGTAAAAGGTTATTAATATTGCACATCGGCTAAGTTTGTTTTTCTAGAGCGATAAGTCTGTCTTCCAAGCTGGGCTGGAAGCGAGAAAGTACGTAAAATGGTCCAGCTGATCTTTCTCCCGGGTATGCCGTAGAAGTTAGCAAAAGGGATTCGAGTGTAACAGTGATATTGATTCGTCGAGGGCACGACTTAATTAAATCTTGACTAAAATTATTGCCGTCCCTTTCTGTTCTCTTATGATAGAAAATTACAGGTATAGATAGACATATAGACATAGACTTAAATTAGTTAAGTTGTGGTTAATGCAACTACGAATTGCTGCCAGTGTATTTGTTGTGTGCAAACACGTTAGCGATCCACATTTGTTACAATATAAAATGCCCTGAATATAATTTTTACTAGGAGTTTTACGCTCTGCCTACCCGGTAAGGGATAAAGGTGTGACTTTATGTATATATGTTATGTTTCTTTCCAAGTGTCGATTAACGATATTAGCGGCCCCGTACTGTAATTTTACTATCAGTTGGATCTTCTTCAGCTGTTGCAAATTAAAATAGGCCAATTCACTTATGGATTATTACGAAACGAAGAAAATTGTGCATAATTATTTTTCAGAAATAATTTTGAAATGCACAAAAAGTACTGAATTTAACAACTTACAAAATATTGGTCAAAGAAGTTTGATCTCAAATTATGACTGCCCAATTTTGTATGACATTATTATTGCGATTTTATATAAAAACTGGTCAAATCTGGTCAAAAGAGAAGGCAGGTGCCTATGGCCAACCCTAACAGTAGGTAATTGCCCATTAAAAGCAGAAGGCTCGCAATCGCTATAATGCAGGCCTATTCACGTCAACACAATGAAATTGCAAGAATAGCACATTATTAACCCTCAAAGACTTACAACCGAACACAATTAGCTGGCTTAGCTAACCCACCGACTATACCTGACCTAACTCAAATGCAAATCGCGCATCATACTATTTATGGTAAAAAGATTACATTGTGCGAGGCCAATAGCTTATCTTCGCATCTTAGGAATGGACTCACTATTTAATTTATTGCAATAAAATAGATAAATGGTAGTACTGAGCGTTCCGCGTTCCTATAAATCGATTCAGTAAGCTTGAATGCCCTCACCAGTTTACGTATGACAGATAGCGTATCTCGAAGCGATCGGAATGCGCAGCCATCTCTTGCTGGTTCTAAATTGGCGTAATTTGAAAAAGTACGCACTGAAATGGTAATGGATGGTGTCCGCCGATAAAAAGCGGTAAATTAGTGCTTCGGTACATAGTTGCACACGGCTCAAATGCTGGTTTTATTCAACGGGATGAGTAAAGTTACGCGATAGATCTTCTATGCCCTTATAAGGTATAGTTGAAGTGCGGCATATATCAATGAGGTAACATCATAAAAAATATCGACTCGCCATAACGCAAGACGACATCCGTATTTTAATATGTCAGCTTCAATTATAATAGATCACTCAATACTTGTCGTCCTTTAAGCCTTATTTAACGATTAAATTACATTTTAATGTAAGTAAAATATTGTTGGAAAAATAAGCACTGTAGATTTGAAGACAGAATAATGACGTACACACAAACAAAGCTTATTTCATAAACACTTTTCACGTATAGTGGTTAAAACAATAGCACTTTAAAATGTATAACAGAGTGGAGCATCTCCCTGAGATGGGATGTGTGAAGGAATGTTAGGTACATCCCAGGCTCAGACGCGCCGACCACACACCGAATATGGGAAATAAAGAACCAGATATAACTGCAACATTGCCATAAATTGCATACTGGATGTGATCCAAGTGGAACACCGCGCGGAATTACATTAATGAGGGAAACAGGTGGACCATCCAACTTTACAGTGTTGTTTAGATCTAATTAAAACAGTTCTATATATAATTAAGTTGTCAATTATATTTAATGTTGGGTTTATTTAAATATGAAGAATCATTGGTGTTTGAATTCACATGAATCAAACCATGTTCTTTTTCTTACCGCGTGGTTTGAGATAGAGACAAAACTACAATATGTCACCATAAACAAATTACGATGAAATTAAAATACTATAATTATATCATTCAAACCGAATAAAAGTTACTCGAAAAATATGCCAAGCCAAATCGACCCTGTTAGGCCTTGAATGACTTTAGTAACTAGGCTAGGTGTCTGCCTCATGCATTATGCGCACGCCCGTAGGGGGTTGAATGGACAGCGACAAAAACAACCAACTTGGTGACAAACCTTCGCACAGACGCCATCAATATCCGCTGTCAATTAGCACTGCAATAATTTACCTTTTTTCCACCCCATAGGGGGCCATTCAAGCGTAGTTACTCAACTAAACCACGCCTGTTTATAGCACTTCTAGTTTTTACTTGATCCGTGTAGTTTTTATTTTCTGCTGCAGGTGCGTAGTAATTTTTATGCGAATGAATAAGCTTAAGGTTCTCAGCTAGTCTTCGGGTGGCCATTTTATGTATTTCTTTAGTAAAGCAATATTGAAATTGAACACAGCCAATTTGCTTAGCAGTAAATTGCTACTGCGTCTCTATTTTGTTGCGTAATTAAAATGGTTCGTATCAATTTTATAGCGCGTGAAGAGAGTTTAGTACCCCAGATGGTATGATTCGACATTTTTTATTTCTTTAGGTATAAGTACTATGTAAAGTAAAAGCAGTAATTCGCATTTGATTTTAACGAAGCAAATGAATAAAATGCAATAAGCGTATTCAATAGAGCGAAAAAAATGCTGACAAGATTTACAAATTGAACAATTTCCTCACGTAAAGTAAAGACAGGTAAAAAGAGATGGCGTGATCTGCCAAAAAGTCGCCCAAATGAACCCACTGCTTTCAAATAGATCAGCCCCTGTATTAAATAGAGTTGGTAGAAATAGAGTCTATTTGTACTAACTGTTTTTTATGCCTTTTACTAACAATGTTTTTTCTTTCAGGGTACCGGGAGACCGGCTTTCTGTACGCGCTGACCGCCGCAGGAGTCGCTCACGCTATCGCTCGCGCCTGTGCTCAAGGCAGACTGCTGTCTTGCGGATGCGATCCTTTGGGATACAGGTGCAGATAATAAATATACCTAAAATCATGTCAGCATCAGCACAGCATCAAGTTCTGCGCTCGCCAATCCCCCCACCAGGGAGAGTCTCATTCCTAGCAGTGGATTTTAGTAATGGTTGTAGGTATCGCAAAGCAAAATCTTGAAAGCTGATAATAATAATACAATGTTAGAAGTATCTTAAGACAAACCAATTTATTAATTTTTGCGTTTAGTAAACACAGTACTTTCGTCAGAGCGTCCCACGATCCCCGAGGCCGAGCGCGCGCCAACAAATGGGAATGGAGTGGATGTTCCCATAACTTGGCCTACGGGATGGAGTTCTCCAGAAGGTTCCTGGACGTCAGGGAGCAAGTTGATGACCTGCAGTCCAAGATCAACGAGCACAACAACCATGCTGGAAGATCGGTAAGTTTTATTACTTCTCTCAGGATTAAGTTGCCTTGCCACCCACTTATTCCCACAACCTGGCTTATGGGATGAAGTTCTCCAGAAGGTTCCTGGACATCAGGGAGCAAGTTGACGACCTGCAGTCCAAGTTCAACGAGCACACTAACCACGCTGGAATTTCGATAAGTTTCATTGCCAGTCTAAGACTTAAGTTCGATATAGGTAGCCAACCGCTTTGATCCCACAATCTGGTTTATGGGAAGGACTTCTCCAGGCGATTTCTGGACGTCAGGGAGACGGTCAACGACCAACGAGCACATAATAATGTTGGACGATCGGTAAGTTTCACTGCCCCTAGGATTGGTATACTTAATCCTTAACTCGATTTAGAGAATGTGGGTTGAATTCCAAGAATGACAACGAAGCCAATCACCTTGTAAAATCATATTGTGAATATATTCATGTATGCATGCAACTATATTTGACGCAAAATAAATACTTAGTATATACCAATTAATACCAGTTTCTGGAAAATCATAAAATTTATTGAAATCTACAAAACGTTTAAGTTGGTGGTCTAATTATGAGTACGTTTGTAAAAGGAAGTTGCAATAGAATTTCTGATAAGCAAAAGCTTTTTCATAAACATCAAAAATGTATTTGAACAAACAATGAGTTCAAAGAAGACAATTGCAATCACTTCTCGAAGCAGACACGTGCCATAACAAACTTGGTATCGTATTCTTAAAAAAATCTCCTTCATTTCGCTTTGATGTATTCAAGAGCGGAACGCGGCTGAATTCAAAAGACACCTCTCGCTCGAGTACGCTTCAAATTACTTCATTAGACCCCGTCTGCATAACGGCAGTTTGATCATCGCCAACGGGGTGCATTTTAATTCATCCGCATATTAACAAATCACATTCAAACAACGTCAAACATTATCAATCCAATTACTTTGAATACTTACGACTCGAACGCTTTGACAAACCGACAAATAACAATGGAGTGTTAGAAAACGAAAAAACAAGTCTAATGACTCAATCATCAACACGAGATTACAGGGAACCAGTTGTTATCCTTAATCATAAAACAATGTGACACGTATATTTTTCTATTTTGACTTAACGACCACAAACTATGATGGTGGTATTAACTTCCAAATATAACATGACCCGTGGGATTTCTTTGGTTTATAAAATGATCGGTACGTTGAGGGGGGTCGCGTTATGTCTGTCGGTTTCAGGGTAAAATTATGTAGGTGCCCAAAATGGCCCAGTGAGGCGTCAAGAATGAGAAGGAACACTTATTTAGTTCAAATTGGAGAGCGGGCGAGGGGCGTACCCCGCTGTAATCACCCGGGTGGGTGGTCCGCGCACCGTTACCACACATATGCCTATAAAATATGGTATTATATTGCATTGGCCCGTTCGGATCACACCCCACTTTATGTGGTATAAACTGTACCTACACGGCATTAAACTTTAAACACGTTTAATCGACGCAGGACCGATCTTAAAAGGATTTTATTTAGAACGCACGTATCGACTCCGCGTCGAGTGGTATTTTAGAATCATTAAAAGAATGAAATAAAAAATAATTAATGTCGTAAAAATTTCGCTGCTTGTTGATTGCAAATTATGAGAGGATCGAGGATAAACTTGAAGTTTAAACCGATGTATGAAATTGCAGTAAACATTCTTGAGCATTACCTGCGATAATGTGGCTTGATTAATCTTAACACGTGATAAATAACTTGGCTCTCAAAATACAGCTTCCGAGTACAAGCTTGGACTTATCGTAACTTGTCTGTCACGTAAACATGTCAGGGTTGTCATCCAATAAGTTTCGCTGTCTGCTGCTGACCACCGCTGCCGCGAGCCCGCGACAGCTAAGCCAAAATACCTCACCTACTGCTGAGGATTACTTCTAATAATTTAATAGGCCTCTTCCGTCTAATAATAAACATGTCAGCTGAGGTTAAATATACCAACATACATCTGCAATCCCTCAACCAGAATCTCTACGAACAACTTTATTAAAACGTGTAGAGCTCAACGGCAAAAACAAATTGGTAAACAGCTAAATAGTTTCTTCTTAATATTATATTAGTAACAAAATCTGACATTAAGGCGTCGTGCGTCTCTCGGTTACTTATTAAGGGGATTTACGATTAATACAATTTAAGTTTATACACTCTTTTTGTTATACAAACACGACGCGTAGGTACAAAATGTTTAATTTGTAATTCGTTTATGGAGGTTAATTATATGTTTAGAGTTTTAACGCCCAATTTATATTTGGCTCAACGACTCGTGACATTTATGGCATAGTTCCTAATAGGTAAATGGGTGGTTCGTATTTATAACGTTATTAGAGTTAATTTTAGCACTAGAGTATTTAATGTCAGTTTGTCTAGGCTACCTATGGTATGGATAAAGACTATCATTTTAGAACCATTAAAGTAACAACGTACTTAAAACATTATTAAAATCCTCACGTTTTATGTATTAGGTAATTATTCAGTTTGTCTTTAATTTACATAATTTTTAATTTGTTCAATCTTGTACAAAATAACTCATTATCTAAAAACAAAAGAATGCTTCAAGCTTAATAAACAAAATATAAATAAACCCATTTAATTAATAACGAAATAGTTTCTCATCCGGTAGCCATCGCGAGGCATTCCAAACGACGCAGACGCACGTTTTAATTTATATTAATGCGAAACTTCATAAATCCTACATAAACACTATGTTTAATATGACATTTTATTACCCATGCGCGGTCAAATTAGCCATAAAATAAAATTCGACCTAATGATAGCTTACAATGTTTTTTGATGTGAATCAAACTTTACTACCAAAGGTTATGTCTTTTATACGCCCTAAATGATGGAAATTTAATTTTAGAGTAATTAACAGACTTTTCGAATTGCTTTGACAGTTTTATGAAACCGTAAATGTTGATATTGAAATAAACACACCGTGAGGTCGCAAACAGCCGTAAAATATCATAGATTGAGATAATAAAGCAGTCAGACGAATTAGTAGCTTTTCAAATAATATTTACGTAATACTATTAAATAAAAATTGTACCGCGAATTCAGTGACAGTCAAATAAAATTTACCGCATCTGAAAGTAAGTGTCACAATAAAATAAATGTACTTAAAAAAAAGTTTTTTTTTTATATAAGAGTAGTTCAGGGATCAACTCTTATGCCGTAAGCTTAGCAAGCTCAGTCACCACCATAAGCAAACACATGGCAATGAAACGAAAGTAAAAGTAGCGCGCGTTTATGTCTTTTATTCCAACTGCCCATACTTAGGTAGGTACTACATTTCCTCTATACAAAAGACATCAACGCACTCAATTTTATCTTTCTTTTTCAAGCCGCTTCCTCCGTCCCAAAAAGACGCGATCAATAAAATTAGCACATATTATATCAAATGTTGAGTCCTCAATTAGCACCGTGACGTCCAGAATGTAGATGCGTACGCGCATGGTGGTCCTCCGAGCCGGCCGCACGTTGGCCATTGTTCACTCGTCTACCATTTTGTTTTGTGGCCACATAATTAACAGCCTCCCAGTGAGATCTCTGTTAGACACGCTCGGTTATTATAACCCCCGCGATGATATTTTTATTAATGTCAAAATAAAGTCAGACGGTCTCACGCCGTTTCGTAGCGACAAGGACGCATGCATGAAATGACTTAATTTATTATGATTTAGAAATCAACTGAACATAAATTGTCTGATATTGTTCATTACGTGCAAATAGGCGCGTAAAGACTTTGATAATATTAACAATATTTGACAATATTAACAATATAATTTAATTTGTTTGCTTGCAATTACTATTTTATTCATTCATATTTTCTAAACTAATTCTGTTTAGTATTTCTTCAGTGTAAAACATGTACCTTTATTTTACTCCAATCAAAATCAAATTCAAGCAAACAAAATATAAAAAAAAAAATATTTTTTTACTTTTAGAATAATTTATATTTTTGAATGTTACGCGTCGGTGTAACAGACACCCCGCAGAGAACTATAAAAGGCTGGCATCCAACCCACACAAGAATTAGGTACCACATTAGAGAGCCCAGGTGATAATTACCAAACAAAAAATCGATTCGAGTTAATATTTAGTTATATCTCGATGACTTTTCGGTATCATTCGAATATTCAAATCCTTTGTTGCGATAAAAAAAAAAAATATAAAGCTGACTGAAGTTGTATCATATACGGATGTGGAACTTTACAAATAGTTAATAGAATGTATTTTTTTATGAATGGCAGAAATAGGCAGGCATATATGCCACATGGTAAAAGTAGAGCATTTGGAGCAGCAGGTGTGGATAAAAGTTGTTCTCCTTACTCTGCTGTAGGTTCTATACTATTAACTATAGGTCAAATGGCACCCCATCATAAACAAACCTATAAGCTATAAGCAATATAACTCGTTCCGAAGCAATCAATGCAACATTTTATTGGTACAATAAAATTAATGCTTATATGAAAGATTGAAAGCTCATGGGAAATACATACATACGTTTTTACCAGCTGTTCGCTCGCGATGGGTTGTAAAGAACTTGGAAAGTTATGTACCTATTGGCTTGGAAGGCTTGCATTTATAAAACGATCTCAAGATTAAGAGCATTATTAAGTATGGATTTGACAAGACGTTTTCATAATTAAATATTCAAAACTGTATCATACATATTTTATTACAATACCGCAATAAACGTACCCATGTGTACTAGCTATAGCTAGTATCTCCTAGTCCAGAACCTAAACCATTATTATGTGTGCCAAATTTCATCCCGATCCAGTCGTTGAAGCGAGATTGACTAACAAACATTCAACATCCTCGCATTTATAATGTTAGTAGGACTTAGAATTCAAAACCTATAACGGAAAAACCTGGTATTTAGCTGAAACTAGTATCCACATCCCATCCCTAAAGTTTAATTTGTAGTGTGGATTAACTCGGCCATTTTAAACCTATTAGCGCGAGAATGCTAACCGTCACAGAGATTAGCCAGTGATTCATCCTGTGCAATCTTTTCAACAAATTCGCGATAATTAAACCCGCTTCTTGCAAAATAACTGGTGTAAACTGGTTGGACGGACAAGTATCCTAATTTTGAATGTAATATTATGAGAGAGATCTTAAATCTGTAATAGGTGTCGCGTATATGCTACAGTACAGAAGGACACACGTTTCTGAGTAATAGATATAAACATAAATAGGTAATTATGTTTGAAACCTTTTAAAACTAAAATGACAGACCGTTCGACTTGTAAATTCATGACGACCTTTGAGTGAGCGAATTCTGTAATTTGTTTTATTTAAAAACAAGGCGCCTGCCTATCAACCTACATACAGTTTTTCTGAACAATAAACTTAGAATCTGTCTAATCTTAATCAGGACAAAAACTTTATCAAATTAAACAAAATGATCGCGTTCAAATTATGACGTTCACATAATTGATACTTAGCTTACTTAATAGCGCATTTATTATAATGAATTACGTCCAGACAAAGTCACCTCTAATTTTATTTACTGCTTGAACAAACGGCATACAATCAAAATATTATACTCGTAACAATAAAAATATCCGACTACAAAAAACCCAAACTCCTCTAAACGTTTCGACTCGTTATCTATTACTTTTGTAATCTAATTATACTTTAAAACACTTGTAATCAGTTTTCACTTCATTACAGGTTATTTCAACAAAAAATCACGTGATTACTAATTACGTAAGTATCGTTTAAATAAAATCAGTTTCTCGTCTAACTTTTTTGTTATTCAAGGCAACAAAGCTAGACGAAACCGACCCGAAAAACTCTACGTCCAACAAATTATCCGCTTGAACCATCAATTATTTCTAAATACAATTAAATTTGAAGTAAGTAAATCAATGTTGTCTGTCTATTTTAGCTACCTTACCATGCCAACACCCGGCAACATTACCCTCTTTTATGCTCCGCGTAATCGGGTAAAAAAATAACAGAGATCGCCAGTTTTAATTGGAGCTCTTTGAGATAATTATGTGTTTCTCTCGAGAGCGTATTATTACGTCGAGTATAAGCTACCGCGATATTTATAAGTCTCAATGACGTAGTGTTTAGTCTGTTCGCCTTGAGGTCGTTGAAAGGTAAAGTAAACATTAATTGATGATTAGACACTCAGTTTGTAAGTGTAGCCAGTCACAGCTAATGAAAGACCAGATGAGATCAACCGTCAATGCTGAAGCGAAGTACATCAACCCAGTCGAGTCTATCAAAATAAATTCAGATTCCTAAAAAAATTAGGTAAGAAATCGAAAAATTCGACGCGGAAAAAACGCAAGCGCACCAACCAACAAACTTGTGTATTATCGCAATCCTATGTGCTGATCCGCCGAAATTCTTGATCTCCAATTTATTTAAAAGTAATATAAAAAAACCACAATACACACACCTATTAATTCAGATTATTAAAAAAAAATCTATAAAAACAACCAAGTAAAGGTCAGAAAATGGCTATCACGGACTATTGAATGCGATGTAGACTCCGTACATCGGACTGCGGAGGGCCAGCTCAGCGCTCCAGGGCCCATATTAGCCGGCCGTATCTCACTCGCCGCCACAGAGGTGAGAACGTAATAAGCAGTTCGGAGCCATTTTTAATATTCCAGCTTCATTACGACGTATTACAAACGTCTTGGGTGGCGAATTCTATCGCGAACGCTCTTAATACCACGCTATTAGGGCGGCTGGGCGGCCGGGGTCTAGAGGCGGGCCGAAACGCCGATTTATTTGAATTTTTGCTCCGACTCAATTTGGGAAATTGTTCCGCCGGCGGCGCTGGCGAAATTAAGACGTCAGCATGATTGCGCTGAGGCGTTTAATTATGTAAATGTTATGAGCTAGTGCTGTGGGTGGCGCAATCGCGTAATTGTGGCAATGATGCGGTCACGTATGAGGACAATTCAGATTTATGGTGTTGCCGCGCGGAAAAATGCTGGTGGAGTGAGCAAGGCAATTCTCGCGCCCTGGGCGAGCTAATTTAGGTACTTGTTTAAAGTCGTCTTGTTCTTTTTGTTTCGCTTTTATTGTAGCCGTAGGAGATATGTTTTTGATTTAAGTGAGACGTAATATGTCTTAATAGTAACGTTGTAGTGACGAGACGCGGAAGAAAGTATGACGTATGACGCGGAAATTCACTGTTGGATTTAGCGGTCAACACTTCACACCCGTCTAACAATATTTGCTATTTCCACTGTTTTTGTCACAAGCCTAGTAGTAAGAAGAGTATTCTCCCAGTCCAAGATAGTACTCGTATCTAGTAAATATTTTTTAGGATGGTTCAAATTATTATTAACCTTGTCATTTTCAGATTCTAGCATCGCACATGGAGGTACGCTGTAAGTGCCATGGGCTATCAGGGAGTTGCCAGCTGCGGACTTGCTGGAGAGCTACCCCAGACTTCAGGGTCGTAGCATCGACAATCAAACGACAATATCGAAAGGTAAGAATAAAGTTCCTGATGTGACTTTTAAGTAGTAACCTATATATTTAAAACTAAGCACCTATGTTCTAGGTGCTAGTGATTTTATTACAAACAACTTTTCCCGAAAAATAAAAACCAACATCACATAATTCAATGTATATCAGAACTCAACAAATCAACCTCCATTGACTGGTTTATAATTCAGAATAGAGAGCTAAATAGGTACATTCGATAACCTGATCCTAACACTCTGTTTGAAATGAAATGTAAAAATTTTACGTTGCAGGCTTTGATAGTGGCACAAGAGGAGCTAAACAATGGTCTTTCAGTCCTTCGCGGTCGACCCAGAGGTAGAAGTAAGAGTCGAGCTCGACCAGCGCCTAAAACCAGTCTGCTATTCTTTGAAAAGTAAGTCGCAGTTGAAGGATTCCTTTGTCTGACTGTCCGTCTCACTATCTTTCTTTATACCCCGCTTGAAAAACTATCAATTTGCTATGTAAATATTTGATTCCTAACACTAGTGCCTAGCCCAATACTACAGCTATCCCCATTTCCACAGATCCCCAAGCTTCTGCGAGGTAGATCCTCGCATGGATTCCGCGGGCACATCAGGGCGAGTATGCCGCATCGGCCGAACCTCACGCACCGGTTCCTGCGACCTCCTTTGCTGCGGTAGAGGTCATGCCATCATTAGGAAGTCCTCCATCAAACCCTGCAACTGTACCTTCCACTGGTGCTGCAGGGTTGACTGTGATAGGTGCAGGGATGACAAGTGGGTGGCCATTTGCAAGTAGTGAACTTTAAGGTTGTAAAATCGTTCGTGATCGGAAAGGAATAGTTTAAACCCTTAAAAGCCTCGGTGAATAATAGACCAGTGATTTCTTCTGCTGCGGTAGAGGCCAGGTCATCACCAGGAAATCCTCCATCAAACTATGATGATGCCTCGACAAAATAGTAGTTTTAATTCCTGAATGATCCAAATTTCCTAAACTGACTCCTGCAACCTATTCTGCTGCGCGTCAGAGGCCACGCCATCATCAGAAAGTTCTACATTAAGCTCTTCATATTTTCCTGGCGCTGCAAGGTTAACTGTGACAGATGCAGAGATGACAAGCGGGTGGAAAAAATTACAAGTAACATAGTGAAAAAACTAAATGTCACGAAATGAAAACCGGGTTGCAGCATTATACTATTTTGAAGAGCTACTCAATGCTGCTTCTTTAGAATTTTATGACGATCATATCACATATATTTTTAATCAAACAGCTTTAAAGTCACCCAGTTCTATCCCTTTTGAGTGCCAAAAGCGGTATAAAGTGAACTGGCCAAATCTTTTTTTTTATTTGAAATCTTATGTAAAACACATTTTTTTTTTGTAAATATAAATGAAATTGTGCGAAACGAATTTGATAATGAATATGACTTATAAACTAATCGATTCTTCACGAGTTTGTATGCCTACTTGTTGCCGTACATTCCAAAATAATTATGATTCCATTTTGGCTCAATAATATTTATTTAATTCTAGACGTTTGGTTTTATAAACTAAAAAATAATTAAGTTGTCAATCAGTATTAGCAATTTAGCAATCATGTATTATGTACCTACCGAAAGTATTATAATAAGAACCAGTAGATTTTACCAAGTCTGTAAAGTTATTGTAAAAGAAGTACATCAATCGTAGAACCTTTTTTTTTTTCAGTTGCATTTATTTCAAACTGTATTTTTTGTCTTTCTTTCTGAAATCTGAATCGGCCTCTATGTCGAGAATCCTTTGAGTATCAAAATGTGTCTACGATAGAAACTTTAACATGATGCACTAATTTTAAAAAACTTCTCGTTTTATCTAACAGTATTTTGTAAATATAAACATTTTGTGTCTCTACATTCCCAGTGCCGTGATATTTATTATTATTAGTATTTATTCTAGTGTTAAGAATCTTTGTACCGCCATTTTGTTTAAGTAAATTAATAGTGAATCATTTTTTTTCTTTTATTTATAAAATTTCTTAAAACAATTTCTGTTCTTAAAATTTGACAAACTTCAAAGTATTTGTAGGTAGGTATGTCAAATGAAAGTCGCATTTTTAATTATACTTTTTAAAATATATTCTTGCATAAAAGATATATGATTATATAGTTCTATGATGTTTTTGTGAAATGTATTTTTAGGTAAAATTCTATTGTTTTTATATTTTCTTGTTTCACGTCAAACAAAATGTGTTAAATGAAAATGTAGAATTAAATGGTCGCTAAAAATCAATGCAAAAGAATGCAATCAATGCAAAGGCACAACACACGGTGCGATATCAAAAATTTCTCAAGCAGTATCGACATTTCAATAGGCCGGTTGCAATTATCCGCTTATTTCCGGATAATTTGGCCTCTTGACTAGAGAGCCTCATTATGACAGATTTTCCTCGGTTACATTTAACTATAAAGATACATACATCTAATCTATATTTTTGTTTTCTATGCAGGGTCGCGAAAAAAAAACAGTCGCTACAATAATAATAATTATAATTTAGAAACCATCGTTGAAGTACCTTTACTTACAATCAAAGCAAACAAAGATGGTGCAATATCAAAGCTCAGGAGCGACATCTCAATGGGCCGGTTGCAATTATCCGCTTATTTCCGGATAATTTGGCCTCTTGACTCGAGAGCCTCTTTGTGATACTCCGACGCGTACGGAAGCCTGTGAACTGATACTTTGTGACTTGTAAGCGAGATTCGTGATCCGAGATTATTTTGACAGTTTGATTAGGTAGTCAGTCATCGTGATGTGTACCTAGTTGAATAGGGATATTTATCTAGTGTAGAAAATAAAGTATGCCGCAAACTTGCTGCAGGTTTACGAAATAACCTTTCAAACTGTGAATAAGTATGTTTTCTGAAATTAATCTTGAAATCAATTGCTGAAATTCTATTAAACAGACAAAGACACGTACTCATATTTGCATATAACATGAATTTCTTCTAACAGAACTTCCATTATTTTTTCAAACAGCCAAAAAAATCGTCTCAATTCAAGTAGGTACCGTTACACTACACACTATTGAATTGAACTAGTAGCCGTGAAAATATTGTTTGAAACATCAAGTAGATGCTATCGATCCGTAGAAAAAAGTATTTAAAGATTAGGGTAACTTCATCCTTTTCTCTTACACCTCAGAAAAAAAAGATAGAGCAGTAATTTTGTTGGCGCGAAGGAATCTTCAAATACACAAATGCCTTTTATTGAAGTAGATGTTCCGCTTTTTGGTATTACATGCGCATGATTGATCTGCTACTGTAAAGTATTGTTAACATTTCAATTTGGGAGATCACATCTCTTTTAAGGATATTTGGACAAGCTGTTTTTGTTAACTCTGGGCCTCTGGGGTAAGATTTCGAAGTAATCACTTAGCATGAGAAACCCTCGGCATTGAATGAATGGAAACGTATCTGCAACTGTATTGTTGTATTAAGTATTTATTCTAAATACTGTATTCTTTATATGTGAGTAGGTAGGTATACAAAAAACTTAATTTTACTGATTGCGCGCAATTAGATCATTAAAATTGTTTTTAACAAGTCGCAATTTGTACAATATTATTTATGTATAGTGAACGAGTATCTCAACTCTATACAAACGGATAATAGCAAATAGAAAGATCATCAGCAGCTCATGTCCCCACCGAGCGGTATGCCAACCCTGAATTGGGGCTGAAGAATAGAAAGATCAATAAGGATTAATTACAGCAAATGGCAGCCAAAACACGCGGAATTAGGAAATCACGTGTAGCGTACTCAGCACAACTCCACTATCAAAACAAAGAAGCCTCCACAAATTCTGTAGTATTTAATTTACTACCAACTATCAAACCCAGTGTCTCCAGGCAAAGGTGAGGCAAGGTCACAGGTATTATTATATAACCTAACTAGCTTTCCGCCTGCGGTTTCTTTCGGCTCGACGAGTGGGAACAAAGTTTTTTTTAACGATAAATCGTAGCCTATATGCATTCTCAGGATACCTTCTATCAACCTGCCAAATTTTATTAAAATCCATTCATCCGTTTACGCGTGAAAGAGCAACAAACAAACAGACAGACAGACAGATTTACTTTCACCTTTATACTATTAGTACATAACTAATAGCGTTACTGGGGATTACTGTGCTCTTAATTCCGAAGCCCTAGCACTTGAGGGTGCTCGACTGGCAGGACACTCCGTCGTTTAGCGTTCCACTGCGTAGTCGCGTCGGAGGGGCAGGTAAGATTTATTTGATTAATCAAGTGATTTTAATGAGGCATGAAAAATTTCACAATTAGAAAGTTGCTTGTGAGTCATAATTTTTAATATCGGTAAAAAATTTGTGTATTGAATCTAAACCATTCGCAACAACGAACCTAACAATATTTTTTGCCTGTCCTAATGCGCATTAAAAATGATTGCAGCTACTACACATGGAGGCTTCTTGTGCCGAATGGAATCGTACTGATCTTATTCCGTAAACGATCATACACAACAACTACAACCATGATGAAAGAGGGATTGAACATTTCTTCCCTGCCAAGTCCTACCGAAAGGTACACCCTTGATAAACAACTAGGGGCCGGCATCTTCGGACAAGTATACAAGGCCACAGACTCTCAGGCAGCAGGAAAAGCCGTCGCCGTCAAAGTTCAAACTTACACAGACGACAACGAAAAACATATACAAGATGAATACAAAATACTTAGAGACTTCACCAATCATAACAATCTGATAGATTTCTATGGAGTGTTCTGCGAGAAAGTTGAAGGTGCCAAGAAGATTTGGTTTGTCCTTGAGGTAAGACACTTCTTTAAACTTTATTGTGTTCCTAAAAGCTTCTGTTTAAGATCTGAATCAACAATGCATTGTACGTTTTCAGTTGTGTGAATACGGATCTGTCATTGATATTGTCCGAAAACTGTATGCAGCCGACAGAAAAATGTCTGAGGAGCACATAGCCTATATCCTCAAATATACGATCAAGGTAAGCCCATATTCGACTGACTATAAACATGTCGCTCGTCACATTCGAGTCGAGATCGCTGTTTATAAAACAAAGGGCCTGCCAGTCCAACTTTCAACGGCTGAATCAATTGGTGGGTACTTTGAATGCAAACTCAATTGTTCTCCGATCTGCGTCCAGGCAATTCCTGTCGCGTGACGTCGAATAAAATATTGGCCGGCGTTCGTCCACGTACGTTGAAATACTATCTAGGGCCATTACTTAAAATGCACGCCGCTTTATTTGATGTGATTCGCGACGGAACAGTCGAACTTGTCGATGCGAATGTCGGAGCGCGCCCGACAACACCGTGATGGCCCCCCATCGCGGCGCATCGCTCAATTATCGTAAATAATGCTCGCGCACACAAGATATACGGACCTCTGGCGCAGTAGCCGATGATCCCTCCAACTCACAACCTGCAAACAACTATCATCCTTATCTATATTCGTACACAGTCTCTAACCCTCAGCAAAATTTAAAGTTTTAAGCTCAGAGGGAATGGGAACAAGTTAAATGCGTATTATCTTTATGCAAGCCACTTGGTTCACAATACCGGTGCTCCATCCCTTTCGTACGGATCTCCGTGGCATTTCTATCGATGTTGCATCTCGTAAGGTACGATCAAAGTCAACTAGGGAGGTGAACTTTATCGATAGAGTACAGATAATCGAGGATGGATAATAATCATAAATAATGTAACTGCAGATAATGCTATCGATGAATCAAGTGGGCCAAGGATGGCAATGATTCCCATTTAAGATGTGACATTTATATCATTGGTTTTTGTGTAGGTAATGTTATTTTATTATCATTGCTAATAGCAATATCGCATCTTAAAAATCAGAATAATTCTAATCGATTTCGTATTAATCAGGTCATCAATGCATCAAAAGACTTAGCTTTCACGTGCATCGATATAGGACAATGACATCACTAACACCTAACCGATCATAATGAACGCATTAAACATACTGATATATCAGACAGTAGGGAGAGTGGACAGGCTGCGACGACAGCGCGGCTCCGGCGCAGGCGCATGCAAATAGCCTCCAATGAATCTCAGGGGCGTGGGTCCTTGACTGACGTTGACGGTACTATCACCAGACCATTCGTTAGGGGCGTGCATCCATCACTCGCTGTCAAACCGCGCGTCGACTCCCATTGGTCCAATCAATCCACTCACACGTTTTCATTTCTAGGCCCTCATTTATTTACATGAGAACAAACTGATACATCGCAATGTACGGTGCAGTAACATACTGTTGACCAAAGATGGTGAAGTCAAACTTTCCGATTTTGGACTGTCATGTCAACTACGAGACGTACAAGGAAAGACAAAAGAAATAATTGGATCTCCAAGTTATATGGCACCGGAGGTTGTCGCTGGAGCAGGGTATGGAAACAGAGTTGATGTATGGGCTGTGGGAATAACAACCATAGAAATGGCAGATTCAAAAGCACCGTTCCAGGACATGCACCCTACCCGTGCTATGTTTCAAATAGCCCGAAATCCACCGCCCAGCCTGTTGAAACCGTCAATGTGGTCGAACGATATAAGTGATTTTATTTCAGAGTAAGTATTTTATGTTAAAATTAACGTTTACAATATATTTAAGTTCATACTTAATGGAGTTAACATTTTAGATGCCTTGAAAAGAATCCGGAGAATAGACCTTATATAATGGAACTGGAAGAACATCCATTTATACAATCTGTGCCTGAAAATGATTTTCACGTGAGTATTGGTTTTCAGTGAACGCGCGATAACATGGGTACATAAAAAATATTTTTCCTATTAGGACATCTCTATACTTACAGTTAACAACAGAGCTCAAAAAACTGATAGCAGATCATAAAGATGTAGATGTTCCAGAGAAAGCAACAGAAAAGATAATTAAAAATGGTTTGCTGATCACACAAGGATCAAATGAACCAGAGACAATGCAAGTTGAAGATCTTGCAGCTTTAGAAAATATAACAGAAGACAATGTACTAGCAGAACTTCAAACTAAATTAGCAAAGGGTTATTTTACTTCCTTCATTGGAGAAGTTCTTCTTATACTGAATCCAAATACTCATGAAGATATTTATAATGAAAATGTAAGTGAAGAACAAGTTTAGTTATATTTATAAGTTTGTTATTTTAAACGAATCACTTACTTATGTTATACTTTTCATTTTCAGTACCACAAGAAATACGAGTATAAATCAAGGTCAGACAATGAGCCCCATATTTTCGCAATAGCGGATGCTGCATACCAAGATTCACTTCATCATAATGAACCACAACATATCGTTTTCTCAGGAGAGAGCAAATCAGGCAAAACCACTAGCATGCAACACGCCTTATCTCATCTGACTTTCTTAGGAGCTATGAAGAATAATACTGCCGAAAGAATACAAAAAGCAACAAAAGTAATTCAAGCAGCTATTACAGCTGCTACGCCAATAAATGCTAACTCAACAAGAGGGATATTTCAGATTCAAGTAACTTATGGTAGTTCGGGAAAATTAAGCGGTGCAATATTCTGGCTCTATCAGCTAGAGAAATGGCGCGTATCATCAACCGATATGTAAGTTTCTAATAATTATGTATATATACTCTTACTTATAGAAAGTAATATACCTACTTTATAATTGGAAATTGCAGGTCCCATGCAAACTTCAATTTGCTTTATTATTTCTACGATGCAATGGAAGCTGAGAATCGTTTAACTGAGTTCCATTTGGAAAGTAACAGAAAACATAGATATCTACGAATACAAGACGAACCAACAAAAGGCCCAAAAGGTGTCCGTGAAATGCCTGATAATAATGCACAACTTTACAAGGATTTTATTGACAATTTAAAAACATTGGACTGGGAGGAAGAAGATATCAATATTTTCGAAACAATTTTGGCGTCTATATTAGTATTAGGAAATGTAAGATTCAAGGATGGAAAACAAGGCGCTGAAATCGAAAATCTCGATGAAGCAAAGAAAGTAGCAAAGCTTTTATCTCTTGAAGAGGCGAAGTTTTTATGGGCATTATTGAATTATTGTTTGATAGAAAATGGAACTGCTGTTAAACGAAAACACTCAACTGATGAAGCTAGAGACGCAAGAGATACATTAGCCAGTGCTTTGTATAAGAGATTGATTGACTGGATGATCAATTTAATTAACTCAAAGCTATCGTTCATGAGATCTGTTTTGTAAGTAGATCTGCGCATTCACTATGGATAATATTTTTCTTGGAGTCGATTATAATAACCGAATTTCGTTTCAGTGGTGATAAATACTCTGTAAGTCTTTTGGACATGTTTGGATTCGAATGCTTCCACCGAAACCGTTTAGAGCAACTCATTGTAAACACAATGAATGAACAAATCCAGTTCCTGTACAATCAAAGAATATTTGCTTGGGAAATGCAAGAAACAGCGGAAGAAGATATTCCGTCCATTTCGTTACATTTTTATGATAACAAAACTTCAGTTGACCAGCTCATGAGTAGGCCTCGTGGTCTGTTCTATATTTTAGATGAAGCCAGCCGAACAAGTAGTGGACAGGAGTATATTATGAGTAAGTGCTTGTAAGCATGCGTTATCTTTCTCTTGGTCATTGGGTTTGATGAATTTTCTAACAAAGTCTTTAATTTCAGCTACAATAAGGACATCATGTAAAGGGCCTTATTTAAAACTATCTGGAAGTCATGAATTCAGTGTAGCTCACTACACAGGAAAAGTCAATTACGATGCAAGAGAAATGGCAGATAAAAATAAAGACTTTCTTCCTCCAGAAATGATTGAAACTATGAGAGCATCAGTTAATATTCACGTACAACAACTTTTTAGGAATAAATTGACGAAGACAGGCAACCTAACAGTAACACCGGCTCAGCCACAAGTGACTGTAGTAAAATCTAAGTCTGAGAAAGAAGCGGAAAATTCTAAAGCTAGGGTGAGTTTCAGAATACTGCAAAATATTTTAGAAATAGATTAATACAAACTTCCTAAATATCACAAAATCATAATTTAATTTTTATAGAAGTACAACACAAGTTCTAAAGGCCAATTCTCCCAAGTGCATCGCATGAGAACTGCAGCGGCAACATATCGAGCTACCAGTTTAGAAATCCTTAAGCAACTCTCCATTGGTCCTGGTAGTGGAGGAACCCACTATGTTAGATGTATTAGAGCAGACTTGAATGACAATCCTAAAGGATTTCAAACTGAAGTGGTGAGGCAACAGCTGAGAGCACTGGCTGTATTGGACACGGCTAAAGCGAGACAGAATGGATTCCCAAGTAGAGTGCCCTTTGCTGAATTCATAAGAAGGTATAACCCTAGTTTGAGCCCTGTTTAAGTACCTAATAATAAAAGCATATTGCTATAGATTTGTATATTAATTACAGGTACCGGTTTCTGGCGTTTGATTTTGATGAGAACGTAGACGAAACAAAGGATAACTGTAGACTGCTACTGATCCGCCTAAAAATGGAAGGTTGGGAGTTGGGAAAATCGAAAGTTTTCTTAAAGTATTATAATGAAGAATTCTTATCGAGGTAAGAGAAACCATCTACATCTAGTATTTAGATCAAAAAGTCAAAATCTCATAGCTAAGTATTTTTTCGCAGGTTGTATGAGACACAAGTAAAGAAAATAGTTAAAGTGCAGTCTATGATGCGAACTTTTCTAGCAAGAAGAAAGGCAGCCAAGAGCAAGTCTAAAAATCAACACAGTAAGTTGAGTCAGTCAAGTTAAAGAAGTTTTGAGTTTCTGAATAAACACTGTAACTAATAGGTACTGTCACATCTAAAATTAACTAAATTCTAACCCTGTTTTCAGTTAAAGAACTGAAGAAGCAGCAATCGATGAATGTCAATGAGGACGAAGCTGCTCTACTTATTCAAAAAGGTATGAATATTCCGTAATAATAATAGGAAAACAAAAATTATGTAATAAATATTCAAATAACATGCGTTATTTGAATATTTATATTATTCGTGAAAATCTTTGCATACATAATTTTCATATTTTTCATGTATTTTTATTATTTGTAATGGATTTGATATTGACTCTAATTTAGACTAAAGATGACGAGACACAGTCGACGATAGAGCGAGCTTATCCAGAGGTAAATATGACAGAAGTTTTTTTTTTACTTCCCTGTATATTTTTCCAGCTTACCGAGGCTACATCGTACGAAAAGCATACGGTCCCCTCATCAACAAATCGACTGGCCAGATAGACGAGGAGACTTCGTCCTTCCTCAAAAGGTTCGCGATGAAATGGAAGAGCCGCTCAATATTCCAAGTGCTACTACAGTACAGGGCAGTGCGGTACCAGGACTTGGTGCATTTTTCGCAGCAGGTAAATATAGATAGATAATATGAGTTATAGTTTACCCGTACCCGTTACCGTTTCGTTAGTTACCCGTGTGGTGCCGGGTTAGAATAGCATCACCCCATCACTTCCAGCGGGTGTCATAAAAGACGAATAAGGGATAAATCCAGGGAATGGGCAGCAGCGTTACCTGTGAATGGAAAACTTCTACTGCGCTCACCAACCCGCCTGCCAAGCGTGGTGAGTATGGCATATACCCCAATTTTGGGGATGCCCATGTCCAGCAGTGGACTGTTGTGGCTGATGATGTGATGTGATGAGTTAAAGTTAAAAGAATGCAAGATACACTTACCAATGATGATCAAAATCCTCTGCCTCGCGTTTTCCCGGCCTAGTGCTGGCGTGCACTTTTGGCATCGTCTGCTGCACTTTACCCGGTCTTCGGCATCTGCTAGTGTGAGATGTTTCTCTTCCGTAGCCGCTTTTTCACCTGCCGCGTGATCAATCATGCGGATCAAAGCACTATCTTGGACATTAAAGTCAAGGCATCTTTATCTGTCGTTTTGTAAAGCTGATATAATTTACTCTCAATCAGTTGTGTATTGTTGTTGTTGTACTGTGCCATCTGAAATTAAAAAATTATGCATCAGTTTTAAGTTTTACAACATACAAAATAAATTCATTCATTTGTATCCTTACCATTAATATCCGACTGATTCTAAGTTCTTGTCTTTTACCAAGGTGCACATCTACAACCAGGCCGTGATAGAAATCCTGCAGAGCACCAGCACATCAGTACTCCTGGACCGAGTGGACCCTCACGCTAAGGGGGCCGACTTCCTCGGCTCTGGTCCTCCGACAGTCTGGAAGCTTCCCTTCAGGATCGATCAGCTATCCTACTACGATACGACGTATATGTGTGACCCATCTGCTAAGAGCAAGTAAGTATAGTAGAAATTATTATTACTGAGCTTTTGTGGGTAGAAATGTTTAGAGGGGTCAAAAGTGGAATATGTAAACAAACAGCCCTTTCGACTCTTCACTCAAGGAAACTGTATACCCTAGACTCCTGACATGTCACTAAAATGCTAACTAGATTCGTCATTGTTCTCTAAACACCCTGTTACTTGACAGTGCCTGGTGAAAATTAAAAAATCTCTTTCCAGTGATACGTTCGCAAGCCAATACGACTCAGACCACGAGCAGTGGGACGAGCCGCTGAAGCGTCGCTGCACAGGAGCACAAGTCGAGCCGACCAGAACAACCGCCGGCACCCAGACCCTCATTACAGTCCCATTCTGCCGAGATCCAACCCAGCCCGTGCCCAAACTCCCGCCTGACAACACCCCCGTCTCGAGAACACCCTCCACCAAAGACGCCAACAGACCAGCAGTTTACAAGAAGAAAACCCCAGCTCCAGGTTACACTCCAGGGTACTACCAGCCGCCAGCCCCGTGGACGCCACGCGACGACACGAACGTTCTAGAAAACAGTTCCCCGAATCTCCGCAGAACAAAATACAGCAAAAGTGTTTATGGCATCAATCAATCTGACATGGACGACCCCATCAAAGAACTACAGGCACTAGCGAAGTCAGCCAATGATGTCAACGAAGACGATCCGCCTTTTAACTTCCAAGCTATGTTGAAGAAAACGCCCAGAAACAGGGCGTCGATGAAGAGATTTGGGGAGATAGACAATGGTATAGAACAACAAAGTGTGGTGACACCGAAACGCAGTTCAGGTAAGAAGTCGCCAGCGCCGCAACCGCCGGGCTCTCGACCGCGAAGCAGGGAGCTCTTGAGAGAAGACTCGAGAGAACTTATCATGGCTGCCGTAAAACGGCGAGAATCTAAACCTAACGTGGTATATGCTAGAGATAATAAACGTATGAGCCAGAAAATACAACTAGCGCCTGGAATTTCTATCGAGGGTGAAGTGACGGATTTGTAAAATACAAACAAGGGAATATTTTGTAAAAAATATATTTAATCTCCATTGCATTGGAAGTCCACATACATCTACATATTATCATTTATTATGGCGTAACACTATTCATAATTTTTGACAATTTTTAAAGCCATATTTTTAAGTTAAGTCATAAGAACTTTTTGTTATCTATCAATTTTTTTTAGTTTCACTTTTTCAGTAGAGTTAATTAGGTATATTGAAAAAATATAGCTTACTAAAATAGAGCCTAAAGTATACAATATCTTAGGATTTATCACGTTATAGAAAAATAATGTCAATATTCAATTCACCTTAATTTTATCTTAACATATCGAATTGCTTTGGTAACTTATTATTTACTTAGAAACCTAATATAGAGTTCAGAATGTCTGAAGATTATGGACCGAGATTTTAATTTTGCTCACACATTTGAGAAAATATGGATAAGATTAGACTTAAACATTTCCAGTGTGGTACTTCACTAAGGCAGTCCTTAGGGTAAATTATAAAACTTTAGTTTATAATCTTTTTATTATTATTTTACCATATTTAATTGTGTATAATTAAACTTTAGTTTATAATTTTTATAGTAAAATGTTTCCATTATTATTTTACCATTTTTTAATTGTGTATAGAAATGTCTAATATCTTTGTTATTTACCCAGGTATGATTTGTCTTGAAATATTTAATTAAGTATAGTGAAAAGTATGTAGATGTATATTTTTACATGAATTGGAGAGTAATATTAAAATCCTGCTATAAAAATTAGTTTAATTACTTGAAGCTCTTTTTTCGAATAATTTGTACAGTTTGATATGTGTTATTTATTTGACATGATAACTTCAAACATCTCCATACATAAGATAGTATAAATATAACAGGTAGGAGAGCTCGCTGCGCCTTAAATACATAGTTATTTTTAAGATAAGTGCAAATTTTTTAAGCGTATGGTCTTCAAAAGTAAATAAGGCCCGTATTTATAATCAACTCTCAAGAGTGACGGCGAGTTTGAGTTCGTATCAGAAATGTAATTTCAGTACAAAACGACCTGTCAAAATATTGCTCTCAATCTTGAGATCGCTTTATAAATACGAGCCTAAGTTTAATCAAGGGAAACCTTGATAGCAAATAGCAAGTTAGGATTTTGTGAACCTTGTATTTGAACCCTTCTAAAATTGACATTAAGGAAACGAGAACTATACTTAGTTAATATTAGTTTTAAGTTAAGCAAAACCAAGAACCTTAAAAAGTTGTCTGTTATTAAAACTAGGACGCAGAGAGCTCTTAAACTATAAGTGTGAGCATCTAATAATACCGATAGAGTTACGATCACAAAGTGTAAACTGCCTTACATTACTCTTACACTATAATATCCGCAATAGGAATAGAAATATAATGCACTCGCAGTACAATAAACATACAAAAATATGAGTTTTATTTTATGCCTCTCATAATCTCAATTTAGGCCCGTATTTATCGAAATATAAAATTTAATTATTTTCTTTTCCAAAATCACATCCTTAAATTATTGCTGTGTTTTATTATAATTGACTTAATTCTACTTTTAGAAAACGTTTTCATATAAAAATATCAGCATTTATGATTACCTTACACTATTCTCAGTCATAACGTCATGATTAGCTCACACACTCAAAAACAGATGAACTAGCGTACTAATATTAATTTTAGACCAAGCAAAAGTCTCGTATCCACCAAAACGAAGACGGTTCATGAAGTAAAATAAACCAACAGCATACGACACCACTGCTCTGACAATGATGGACGAAATCATGCAAAAAACTCATATATACATTTTCGCATCACGAGAAAACAAATTCCTAGCATCCGCGGGACAGTACCAATAATTGTACTCCTAGTTGTTATAGATTCTACAATAACAACTAGAAGTACAATTATTAATTTAGATTAAGATAAGTAGATAGATATATAAGTATAAATAAATCAGGGTAGGATTAAGGCTTACATGTTTGGCTTGACTGTAAAATTTAATGCAAGTTTTTTATAATAAATAAAGAATAATGTTATTGCAGTTGTGACGATAGATAGCTAGAAAATAATTATACGTTCGAAATTAGAAATAGAAAAGGGATATTTTTAACTTTAGTGAGGTAAAAGATAGTACGTATGATATTTTACAATTTTAAGCGACGCTATCTTGGATCCTTCGACAGATATTATGCCAATAATAATTTTATTTCTTTTATCAATTTTATCATATTTCAAATTAGCCCATCCGTATCTGAAGAGTCGAAATTAAAACGAAACAGTGGTCAACAAAGAACCGATGCATTTTGTCAATAGAGCGATGCCATAGAATAGAGCCTTTCACGGTTGATATTTCAAAATAGTTAAAAAAACAGTTTTTGTTTAGAAGCACTATACAGGGTTTGAAAAAAGTACTACGATACTTTAAACCACATCTTCTACTGATGATACTAAACAACTTCCCCAGAACTCAACATTTTTAGCTCCAAATAAAAATTTTGCCTTGTCCATACAAAACTGCAGATCCTGGAGAGCATCTTTGTATGGAAAAGGCAAATTCGTTTTTCGAGCTAAAATTTTTCTTCTTTGGGAAAGTTGATTGGTATCATCAGTAGAACATTGTGGTTTAAAGGAACGTAGTACTTTTTTTTACATCCTGTATAAGTATACCACTAATCTTATTTACCATTTATTTCATCACCGAAATGGTGTATACCAGACCATGCCATAGGATCTATTTTTTGACATACAGATAATTTAAAGTTATAACTTTAATAAAATGAGCAAAGAGTAAGAAGTTCTATGATGTTTCATCCATTTTATTATTTAGCTATTCAATGTTATTTGAGATACCTTAAAATTATACTTAATAACATTAAAAAAAACTTTCTTAATGAGTGCAAAATACAAATGTAATTACAAAATAATTATTCAAAAATAGTTTATTTTCATGGCATGATTGATTATGTTAGTAATATAAGAATGAGTTATTTTTAGATAAAAAGGTAATTATGAACTATGTGACTCTGAATTTGACTTTATGTTGAGATCATAGCATTTCTATGTACAAAAATAAATATCAAAAACTAAGTTGTCATACTCTTTCCGTGATTAAAATTAAGATTATTTCGTAAGTAAACTAACTTATACACCGAAAAAAGAATTGACTTAGCAAGGGTTTGGTGATAATTGGATATTCAAATTGATGTTATATAGAAAAATTTTACTTCAGGAAAAAGTATCCTTCTCTTTCACACTTAGCGAATAATACTGCTATATATTATCATAGTACCTTAGTACCCATGCTATGTCGATTCTTGTAACGTTAAACTTAGTGTATAATCGAAACAAGTGAATATTACTGACCGTGTATTAAAAATTCAAAAAGAAAATGCCCAAAACTGGCCGTTTTTCATTAATAAGTGTATTGAGGAATTAAGCCATAGCTTATTTTATTTATCGCGACTGAGCCAATATCGAATATATTTGTATTTGATCTAAAATACTTTTTATATTTTCGAATCCAAATAATTTATTCAACTCTAGACTCTAAAACAATTTCAATTCCTAATCAAGTTATAGAAAATGGCACTACATTAAATCCATATTTAAGTATAGTAGAATAAAGTCAAAGACTTATCTCATCTTGTATGAAGTCATCGGTCTTATTTAATGTTACTAAAATCCTGTTTGAAAAATAATGATTTGGTTTAAAGTGTTGCTCCTACAGCCCAAGAGCAAAGAACTGCGAAATTTTCAGGTTCCTGGCCAAATCATATCTAGTTTTTTTAGTAATGAAATATTCTGTTCTCTCTTTCGATAAAAAATTGGTCTCTTCATTTACCTCGTTATCATCTCTTACGCCTCTTCGATAATAACATTATATAGAAATCACATACCCTAAGTAGTCTTCTCAGCATTATTATCAGCCATCCCCACCTGTCCCAGCAGCTGAGCCACACTGGGCTCATTGAGCGTGAGTACTGCATGAGCCTCTACCATCACCACGAGGGAGTTACGAGCCTCTTCATGGGACACTCCGTGCGAGCGAGTGGCGTGCGAGTACCACGCGCCGGTAGAGGGCAACACTGATACACACCATTTGCAGGATAATCTGGAATTGAGAAGAAATGTACTTATTAGTAAGGTTCTACAGATAAGGAGACGATCAAATAGCGGTTACCTAGGTCAATTAGAATATCATGAATATCGGGAGTTTCTTATGGGAATTAGAATTAGTACTCAAATAGACAGACCTTACGGATACCAAAATACTGTTACTGAAAATAGAAAACCAAGAATAATTAAAAAAAAAAACTTTTTTATTGCACTGGTTCCTAGGACCAAATTGTTTTACTATAATTCTGCTGGCATGGCAGTACTTTATGATTTTAGTTGGAAAAGTTCTTACCTATTGGTCATGTGCCTAGATTTCACATGCCTCCTTCTATACCCCCAGCTGTTGTAGACTCTCGGGCAGAATGGGCAAGGGAATGATGGACTGGCATAGCAGGTTGTCTTATCTGAAATTACAAAAAATATATAAATGAATGTACCTATACCTATTTTCTAACAAAGTCCCTAAAATTTTTATGGTGAAAAAAAAAATTTCTCATGTATGGACAAAACTGCTAGAAAAATCAGTAACACAAACCTTTGCAATTCTGTGCCTCACTTGACACCGAGTTAAGATTCTCTGTAGTTATAC
The DNA here is from genome assembly GCA_029255725.1 of Scrobipalpa atriplicella. Lineage (NCBI taxonomy): Eukaryota > Metazoa > Arthropoda > Insecta > Lepidoptera > Gelechiidae > Scrobipalpa > Scrobipalpa atriplicella. The sequence goes on from JARACY010000611.1 coordinate 41,161, forward strand.
TCAGTGACTCCACAATGGTTCCACTCTGTAACACATTCTCCACTTCCTTGTCAATTTCTATACTATCTTTATCCTCATCATTGGGATCTATTCCATTTTTGTCGCAGTTGTTCAGACATGGTTGTGTGCTGGTGACTTCGCTTATCCATTTCTTGACACTTCGTTCACTGGCAGTAGTACAGACTGACTTCCCGGATAGGCTCTCAGGGCTGACGGTGTATTTCTTCTCAAGAGCGTCATCGAGCAAGGCAATGTCTGTGTCATTCGTGTTTTCACCGGAGTAGTCTGTTAGTGGTGAATCAACTGGTTCTTCTTTTGGCACTATGTTCTGAAATTTTTTGAGATATGAAAGTATAAACAAGATGTTTTAATAAGTATTTCTATCTTCTAAGTTACAGTTCCACTATTTCTCTAAACTTTTGTAAAACAAAACTTTAATTAGTTTTCCGCCTAGTTTCACCCGCGTTATATTAGTTTTTCGATCGAAAATAAAGATACCTGCAGTGGAAAGTAGCCTATGTTCTATTCCAGGACCTAATGTGCCGTGTTCCATCACAATTCATCTAGTGGTTGAAGCATTATTTAGTAACAAATATTCAAACATCCATACTTTTGCATTTATGATGTTAGGAGGATAAAGTCATTAGAATTTCAGTAAAGTATACTTACAGATATCTTCAAGGCATCAGTGTTGCTATTGACATTGGTTGCGGTGTCCGGTTTTGGTTGCAACGGTGTTGGTTTCTTCACTTTATTATTATTGTCCTCATGTTCACTCTTCTTGCGTTTCTTGCTTTGTGTTGATGATGTTGTTGTACTTTTCTGTAGCAAATATTTTGTATCTAGGGAAATTATCTTTCAGAGACTAAACATTTCTGATTCCTGACTACTAAACCAATTTGAATTAATATTATGTTCAACTATTAAAAAAATTCATAATACAGAAGTAAAAGGAAAACCATCTGAATATCCCAATTTACTCTGGATATAACAAACTATACCTACTGTGAAAGGATGAAGGAGGCAAAACAAATTATAAGGGCATAGGCATTATGCTAACAGCCCTTACACATGATCCATCCATAAACTAAGCAGCTAAAACTCAGCACAAACCTCTTCTTCCTTAGTCGATTCACTACCGGTGGACAGTCCACAGATTCTTAATGTCTCCGCAGTTTTCAACAACACTGGCAGGAATTCCTCAGTCACATTCACTTCCCCGTTATACATAAACGTCAGCAGAGTGCGCAGGGAGGCCGTGTTGATGTCATGCAGCACTATAATTGGATCCTTGTGGGGGTTTTGCTGCAAAAAAACATGAGTGGGCGTGAAGTAAAACGACCTACTTATAGCAATGAATATGCCACTTTTTCAAGTAGAAAATATGTTCCTCACCTGGAATATAGTCCGAAATACTGAACTGTTGGCTGAAAGAATCACTTTATGAGCCTTGAAGCTCTGGCCATCCGAAACAAGTGTGACATCTGATAAACCTTCGTCTTTGAACAACTCTTTCACGTTACTCAATATATTGCTTTGATATCCATTCCACTTCAAGCTTATCTCCTGGTTCGTCATTATAACCCACTAAATACACATAAATGAAGCTTACAAAGCGAAAATAATAGAAGAATAACACAAATTATTGGAAAATGCAAAATGCACAGAAAAGAATGAAAACAAACGATGTTGCCATTTAGAATAAAGAACTTGTGTAATAGTTTCTAAATGAGGGGTATAGAAGCAAAGGCGCCTCAGTCCAAGTTATTAAAATTTTGAGAAATAGGAAGAAGGCATAACTCCCTTTCCGACTTTTAGTTTTTCTAGAAACTCTAATAGTCAGCTTGTGTATGGTTGCCAGTTCACGTATAACTCAAAAAACTAATGATACTGGGTAAATTTAATTTAAATCTTAATTTTGTCTGATGGACAATGGTGAGTTTGCATCTTACCGATGGACAGTGTCTATTTTGCTATTTAGTTTGCCGGACAGTGTCATATTTGCACCTAATAAGTCGGCCATTAGAAATTGGCATTAGGGTAATCTAACACACTATAGGACAGTACTAGAAAAAAATTATAAACGTAGGTATTATTTTTAGTAAGTATGTAGTTTTATTATTTATAATTTTGGTCTCACCCGGCCGTGGTACTAAGTCGTACGCATTTCCAGGCAGCAAGGTGGTATTTTTTAATAAAAATGATGATGCACTGTTGTACTTAAAAACGTTTTTGTTCTTGTCTGAAGATTGGAGACTTTACCCTACTAACAAAACTATCACTCTAGCATGGAAAACTACAAAACTTCGTCTCACCTTTCCGTCTTTTCTTTGGCCCTTTTCCATTCTTCCGGGTGTCGCCCACGTTTTCTGGCATCTTTTGAAAACACAGGTGCAATATTTTCCTCCATTTTCACCCAGTATTATTTAAAAACAGAAACAACCACGAGCACAACCTGCTTTCAAATGCAACGAAAACGCCATCTTGATGTCACCGAAATGCAGGGTCCTGATTGGCCAATATGGACAGTGTCATGGTTGCTTCTACATTTTCAGGGACAGTGGCGTATTTGCATCCAAGCCCGACTTTTGATCACGATTTTCCACGAAATTATACGTTTTTGCTGCAGCCATTCATTGAAAAATGTTTCCATAAACAAATCTGCAAATTTTGCCATACTTAACACAAAAAAGTTAATAAGTGGACTGAGGCGCCTTTGCTTCTATACCCCTCAAATAGCTGTTATTTAAAAAACTTGTGTGTTTCTGACCCATACATTTCTGACCTTAGGATTTTGTTTTGTATAGTATTGGTCTTTCATGCATCGTGTAAAATCAATATGAATAAATATGAAATGAATATAATAAACTTTATTGTTCTGAGATTTCATCATATTCAAACATAGTATTCAAAGAATAAATATCAATACTAGAATGACTGTTACTGAGAGGAGGCTGCTTGTGAAAGTAAGCGATATGACCTGCGACCAAAAGTTTGTGTCATTACTTAGCGAGATGCTTCACAACCGTCGTTTTCAGGTGTACCTGGGGGAAAACAAAAGTAGGTGGCGCTCCCAGAAAAATGGCCTCCCGCAAGGCAGTGTCCTCGCCCCTTTACTGTTCAATATTTATACTAATGACCAACCTTCTACCCCCAACACGACTCGTTTCCTATACGCAGATGATCTAGCTCTAGCCTCACAGTGTAACACCTTTGAAGACGTTGAATCAAACTTGAATCATGCTTTGTCTAACTTAAGCCAATACTACCAAGCTAATGCCCTCAAACCAAACCCTAGTAAAACCCAATCCTGCGTATTCCATCTGCGTAACTGGCAAGCGAGTCGTGTATTGAATCTGAATTGGTGTGGGGTTGCGATAGAGCACAGTGATCACCCAAAATATCTTGGTGTAACTTTAGATCGGTCACTGACCTATAAGCGCAACTGCGAAAATATCAGAAAAAAGGTTAGCACAAGAAATAATCTACTTTCGCGACTCACCACCTCAAAATGGGGAGCGTCACCTCATGTGTTGCGGACAACTGGTCTCGCTCTTTCTTTCTCCGCCGGCGAATACGCAAGCCCCGTTTGGAGCCGCTCAGCCCACGCAAGGCAAGTGGATATAGCTCTAAACGAGACGTGCCGGATCATTACTGGTTGCTTAAAACCGACTCCGGTACTAAAGCTATATCCGCTAGCCGGGATTGCGCCCCCAGCCGTACGGCGGAAGATAGCTGGCTTAGTTGAAAGGGCTAAACTTGAGGATGACGTTCGCCACCCTATGTACCAGCACCCTACAGTGCCCCAGAGGCTGAAAAGCCGCAACAATTTTCTAAAATCTGTTTCTCCCCTACGGGGCAGTGTGTCGGATGCTCGGTGTGACCTTTGGCGGGAAAAATACACTCTGCCGTCATATATACCGCCATCGGAGACTCTCCCTCCTGGTCATGATTTGCCATGGGCGACCTGGAAGTCCTTAAACCGGCTTCGGACCCAGGTGGGCCGCAGTAAGGATAATCTGTGCAGGTGGGGTTTCTCCGGCGGCGGTGTGGGTGACGAATGCGAGTGCGGACAGTCGCCACAGACTATGGCGCATCTGTTGAACTGCCCTGCATGTCCCGACAGTTGCACAGTGGAGGATCTTTATGACGCCACAGCCAATGCCGTCAGAGTAGCGGCGTTTTGGTCCACAAAAATCTAAATTGAGTTTGCCTCGATTCGAAAAGAAGAAGAAGACTGAGAATTTAATTGGCAACACCAGAAAATGGCGCGATTCGGACGCGGCATTTTCAAAAGTTTTGAATAAGTTCACAAGTGGTTCCGAATGTAAAATTTTATACTTCTGATTCGCGAAAGATAAGTATATTTGAACTATCTACGTTTATACTTTTACCGCTATACTCGCTATACTACCTACCGGCCCCGCCCATCTAATTTGTGCTCTATGATTTTACATTATTCCTCACGGTTTTGAGGCGATAATTTTAGTCAAATATAGAGACGTATAAAATCGTGATGAAGCTAATTGACACCTAAGTGTCAATTAGCTTCATCACGATTTTATACGTCTCTATATTTGACTAAAATTATCGCCTCAAAACCGTGAGGAATAATGTAAAATCATAGAGCACAAATTAGATGGGCGGGGCCGGTAGGTAGTATAGCGAGTATAGCGGTAAAAGTATCAAACGTAGATAGTTCAAATATACTTATCTTTCGCGAATCAGAAGTATAAATTCTTTAATTCAGGAACCACTTGTGAACCTTATTCAAAACTTTTTGTATGTGTGTGTGGCATCCCAGTTAAATCGGTTTGGATAACTGTCCTACATCTGTGAAAGCCAATTTTTTTACGATACCCGTGTTGAATTGCAAATTTCGTTCAGTTTCATGAGTTAAAAATAGTGTAATTATTAATTGAATAAAATAAATAGAAATACAAACTAGTATCTAGTTTTATCATTTCGATCAATGCCCTTATGAGAACCTTATCGTAATCAAAATACTCAGTCAGTAGTTAATTCGATTACGAGTCTGTTTATCTCCTTATTTCGAAATCCCTGAGAAACATTTAGTCAACAGGACATCTTCGAAAGGAGTTGTTGACTCTTATTAATTTAAGAATAATTTTTATAACATAATTATAATGGCACTAGGTCGTTTAAGTATATTTTTTGTGTTGACCGTGGGATGTTTTTCTGTCAAGTCGACAGAACCGGAGCACAGTGAAGATTTAAGAACAGATGAAAATATACTAGAGGATGCGTCTCTTGACACGGTAAGTGGGTGCCTATTTACTTCAAAATATAAATTGATATTATAGGTAGGCGTAGACACACATAAGATAAGAACAGGGCGCGGATTTACAGATAGCAGCCGCAACCATTTTTCTTTGTACTTCGTCTCACGTTTCTTTTGTATATAGGGTCACGATATTACAAATCACATCGCGGTAAATCATTAATAGGTTCTGTGCCTAAAAATGAAAAAAAAAAATACATAGGTAAAAACCTAAAAAAACAGTTATGCTGAGTTGGAAGAGCACCGAAAAAAATTGTTACAGGACTCTACCATTAAAAACAAAAAGTATGTAGCTAAAAAATACCACAATGTAATTAATATTTACTAAACCACAACTTAATTTATTCTTTTTGTTACTAGCAAAATTTATATGACATGTCGCTACAATGTTTAATTTCTTCAGTTCTCCCTGATCCGCAAATATGGCTACCCATGTGAAATCCACCGGGTCCACACCGAAGACCGTTACACCCTGGAGGTGCACCGAGTACCCCACGGTCGGCACACTCCATCATCAGGCCAGAAGCCTGTGGTCTTCCTGCAGCATGGACTGCTGTCCTCGTCTGCAGAGTGGGTGCTGATGCAGCCAGGGAAAGGCTTCGGTAAGGAGATGTTGGAAAAATACTATAAAAAGTCTGGAATCTTAAAACATTTGTAGGCAGTCCTTCTTATACTAAGAAGTTTTTGTACAAGGTTCCACCGATCATAGTAAAAATATTTCAAACACTCATTATTTGGTTCAGCAGATCGTTTTTGTAAGAGTATCAATTTTAATATTTGTTAGAAGTGTCAAAAACTCTTTTAACTTTACGCTGTGCCTACCCCGTAAGATATAAAAACGTGACTGTATGTGTATTGTATCGAAGATTACGATAAAACATTTTATCCTTTGGAAAGTCAGTTTATTTCTAACATTTCTTGTAGCATACATCCTAGCAGAATCCGGCTATGACGTCTGGATGGGAAATGCCCGAGGCAACACTTACTCCCGGAACCACATGTCGTTGAATCCATCGTCTTCCGCTTTCTGGAAGTTCTCTTGGCACGAAATCGGGTACTACGACCTTCCAGCTATGATTGACTACGTCATAAAAGAAACTGGGGTACAGAAGATCCACTACATCGGGTTTTCGCAAGGAACCACCGCGTTTTGGGTTATGACATCAATGAGACCGGAGTACAATGACAAGATCTTGGCTATGCAAGCCTTAGCACCGGTGGCATACCTTGGAAATGTTAGGAGTCCGTTGATAAGGGCTCTAGCCCCTTTCACAAATTACTTGGAAGTAAGTACTTTTATGATTTATCTTGTTGACTGTTAGACATAGGACTTGTATGTAACAGAAAGTTGATCAAATGCGTCATCTAAACGTCATATCGGATTTATGTGTCATTCGGAATAATGTATACCAAGATGACAAATAAGATAAAAATAATTGAAATGTTAATAACTTGGAATGATTATCTTGTGTAGATATGACATTTTGATGAATTGATTACACGTTACTTTCATAATCTATTGGCACGCGACAACAATACGAATAAGCAGAAAATTGCGTAATTTTTGATCAACTGTGTTAGTCCCCACATTATCATCATCATCATCATCAGCCTGTATCAGTCCCCACATTATTATGTATAAATAATTGTCCATATAATTAACTTCACCCACAAAATAAAGAAGGTTCTTTGGTTTCTTTCGGCACTGTTATAAAACTGTGGTTGGTTTAGATATTTTTTCTTGCAGTAGCATCGAAATATCTGGCATCCAAACAAAAACAATGTCACCATATCAACCAGCATATTATTTTCAGAGAATATTCAAAATTCTCGGCAAGAAGGAGGTCCTTCCGAACGGCAAGATCAACGAGCTGGCTGGACAGTCTCTTTGCATTGAGGAAGCCATTACGCAGATCTTGTGCACAAACTTGCTCTTTCTAATCTGTGGCTTCAATGCAGAGCAGCTGAATGCTGTACGTATTAAAGCAGACATGTATACAAATGTTTATAAATTAAAACATAATAGACTTAGGACATACAAATCATAGCTTCAAATCGGTTCAAATTTATTTATATTTCGTGAACTCAATTCAACTTTAATAGAAAAGTTATCTTTCGCTATACAAAATATTTTAGTTTGTCCCATACTTCCTGTCTCCCATTTCTTTGTCGTTTCATTAGCTACTTAGATACCTAGCTGAACATGTTTCCTTCCTCTTTCTTATTGCAACGGAGCAGTACCAACGGCTTTATTTCTATCATTTTTTTTTTTCATATTTACTGATATTTACAGACAATGTTACCAGTGGTGATAGGACATACGCCAGCGGGAGCTTCAACTAGGCAACTGGTCCACTTCGGGCAACTGTACAAATCAGACAAGTTCGTCCAATTCGACCACGGCTGGTACACAAACAAACGGCAGTACGGCACCTTCAAACCACCAGCGTATAACCTCACAAAGATCAGAGCTCCGGTCTTCCTCCACTATGCTGACAACGACTGGCTCTCCACACCCAAAGATGTCGACAAGCTAGCTAAAGAAGTTCCTTCAGTCATTGGAAAATATAGAGTACCACTAGACAAATTCAATCACTTAGATTTTGTCTTCGCAATTGATGCAAAGAAACTGATATACGACCGTGTTTTAAATATAATGGAGCAATTCAATTAATAAAATTAAAAACATATTTGGTGTATATTCAATATAATATCGACATTTTCACAGAACAAATTAAATAGACAAACACATTAATTTTAACCCCAATCACTCATGGTACTCAACCCTGTAAAGAAGACAAAAAGCATCAGCTAATATACTGTGGGGAATCAGTGGGAAATACTTTAACATAAGAACAAGAAGTTTTTAATATCGTATAGGTGGCAAAATTATTACAAAAGGGGCGTACGTACATACTGAAAGAGCTAAAATTGTATTAAAGAACCTACTACTTTCCCCAATATTTATCTCGTGATAAATAACTAATAAATACAAGACCTCTGTATGCATGCATCCTTCCTAATATGCGTACAGCTTCTGCAACCTCTCTCTTACATTATTTTTTGTATATGAATAGAAATGGAATAAGATTAGGTACTAACCGACAAGACAGATCACTTTCAGAAGGTTGGCAAGCGCAAATACTCTGAAACGAAGCCTCTATTTCGGAATCATTGCTGATTTTCTGTCTGGTGGTCGCCAGCACCATCTCTCTTTTGACCATTGCTCCGAGAGTTGCTTGAACTAAAAATTACAAATATAAAAATATGTTGATATTATTCTTTGGTGAAGATCACGGAGCCAGTGGGGCAACGCCCGGTCGGCAGGCCTAAGGTATGACCTGTGCGATTTTCAATCGAGATACGGCGCAAGACAGGGACAAGTGGCGCAATCTCGTGTCGGAGGCCAAGACTCACTTTGGGTCCCTGAGCCGCATCAGTAAGTAAGTAAGTTGATATTATGATTTTATCGCAAGTACTTATTTGGCCTTTGCCCACTTGCCCAACTGTGGGACACTAATGGCTAGACAAGACAAAGACTTATTTGGCATAAGTACCTGCGAAACCAAGATAGCACCTTACCTTTGGTCAACAGTTCGATTGGGTCTTCATTCTTGTAACAAGGCTCATCGACATAGTCTTCTTGTATACAAGGGTTATTTGTTTTATGAAGAACTTGTAGTAGACTCACGTGTTTAAAACTCTGCAATTGAAGAGCAAAGGAGATTAAGTAGGGACTTACTTATCTAATACTTTAAATCTTTCCAAATTTTTAAAGAAGAATAAAACTCACTTCATGTTTGCAATTTTTCATAGTAATTAGTAATTCAGAATCAGCTCCTTTTGCCGCTGAGCTTTTGGAACTAGTGTCATCATCAAAGTAACTCTCAAAAGGTTTCGGTATGATGATTGGATCATCATGTTTGACCAATGCAGTGCCACAAAATATAGGAGGTTTCCATTTGCAACTTTTTAGATTTTGCAATTCACATTTTAACGATTTGTTTTCTTGTTTTAATCTTTCGATTTCTTCTCTATGGAGACAATTGGTTCTTTGCAAGGACTCGATGCTTGCTCTATAAGTTTTAGAATCACATCCGTCGCTGCAGCCGCAGCAGGCATCACCGGTCGCGGCGACAGCGGAGACCAATTTGCAACATCTCTTAGGTGATTTGCAACGTTTTTCTTGAGAACAGTTGAGTGTCACTTTCTTTGAATATTTTGTTGCATTAGCAGTGCAACTATAGGATTGTGCGCAATGTTTTTCTCTTCTACAGCAAGGTCGAGTAATACAATGCAAGCTGTTAGATTTTTTCAGGCATGACTTTTTGCAGCACTTGTCCAATTTAGCATTTGAGCATAGTTTCGGGATAATAGTTTTGACAAATACGGCTTGCTGCACCATTTCTCGCTCCCAAACGCGAGCTATGTTTCGGACACTGTCACAGGCATATGTATCGTGTTCACAGCACTCGTTTTTCTTTAGGTTAATGGCGAAGACTTTTTCTAGCATAATTTTCCAGAACATTTTAATGTTCTTTAACGCTTCCAAACATTTTTCGCAAGGCCAGGTACTAGTCTCGAACTCTTCCTGTAAATAAGTTTATGTAAGTGAAGTTTTCAGACGAGGGATACATATAATAAAATTTAAATATCAAATAATATACTAACTTCACATAGAAACTTATTCAAATTTCGGTCCGCCTTCAAACACTCTCTCATGGCTTCACATGATGCTGTGATGCTGTCTAAGACTGCTTTTGACTTGCAGTCTGGATGGCAGCGAGGAGTTGTCTGTAGCATAGCATTAAAATACATGCAGTAGTCATGGATCATATAAGTGAGTAGTTAAAAGAAGTTGTCTTACTCGAGTACTTACCTTGCCTCTACTTCTGCAAGTCATTGCTGTGAAGAAGCTGATGAGGGTGCTGATGGGGACAGCACAGAGGGGCATATCGCACTTAATCCATTCCCTAAGATAGCGATCTCGCTGCCGCAGGTCGTGGCTCCATGCCCTCACGTCAAAACAAGAATCATACGACTGTAGCCTACCCTCAGAACACGCTAACGAAGTTTTAAGACCATACAGATTATGATCACCTATGAAATTCATTGAATTTGTACCCCTATGAGAACGTTCCTATCTCTCGGCCATCTATTTCTATAACGTGGAATTTTGAAAACTAAAATGTATGGGCTTACTGCCAAACTGCCCACTAAACACTAAAGCATAGAACATAGATGTTTAACCATAGATTTAATATATATCGATTAAGGTTTTCAAAACTCTTTTCATAAGTTTGTGAACCAAACCAATGACAATTTTTTAATAAATACTGCAGACAAATTACTGGTCAACTATCAAAAATAGAAAAAACAATTTAAACTTTTCTGACATTCTATTTCAACTTCAATTCCAACTCGATTTCCCATGACAGTTCAAAATATTTGCTATTTTAATTATTTACATTTTCGAAAGCAACTCATTTACAAAAATCGTATCGCTATGCGTAAAATGGATGGCAGCGAGAAATAGAATATATTTATGACTAAATAAAAATACATGTAGGTGTAGAAAATTTGTGTCAATCGTAAGATAAGAATTTGGCGATGTCTTTTATAACGAAGAGAGAGAGGGTGTTCAACGAGTATGTGACGCCAGTGGACCTCCCGGCTCGGAATGAGTGCAAGCTGAAGGCATACTCGTCATGCACGGACACGCGGGCCTGGTCGCACTTCGTCTCCGACAAGACCGAACACCTGGTCGAGATCATCAAGCGGAACAACGAGATCTGCCGCGGGAAGTACGTGCCCATCAACGTGATCATCGAGATGATGATGGCCGCCAAGAACGCTGAGATTGCGCGCCTCAAACGGAAGATCGCGCAACTGGAACAGATGCTTGCCGCTTTCGACCAGCTGGACCTGTCTTGTGAGCAGAAGTGCGAAATCAACACGGCAGTAAGCAACAAATTATCCTTGTTAAGACGGACATCAATAAGCAATAAACTATCCTTGCTCAGAGAGGGTTTTCTTGCAAGGAAACGTTATTGCTCCACACAATTTTATTAATTGACCTACGTGTTTATTTAATTTATTTGCGTAAATAAAAATCGTAAAATTTGTTATGCACGTTTTTTATTTACGTACATTTAAATAAGCTGTACAAAGCATCATTCTCATATTTTGTTTGATACCCCTTCGGCTTATTTGGATAACATTTTCAATTGCCTTTCAGCACGCCATGATAAAAGCGGCAACTAAATCATTGGAAACAATGCCGGTAAGAAGATATAACATACATAAAGGAAAAACACGCTTCTATCCCTTGCGAGGCAGTCAGATCAATAATGTTCCGATAAATTAGCTCATATTATTCCTTATGTCTGATAGCTGATAGATGTTATGTCAGAAAGTGCAATGGATACCAATTTTAAGGGAAAATATATTGTTTAAGATTATTCAGAAACTAGCTTTCCGCCCCGCGGTTTCACCCGCAGTTAAGAGTTTTCCCGTGAGATTGAGTTCCCGCGCTGTTCCTACCTTTAAAATTGACGGAATTTCAATACAAACTTCCATCCCCTATTTAACCCCCTTAGGGGTGGAAAATACAAAAACGCTGAACACAAACACGTGTTCATTATTTTTTAATCTTTAGCCCAAAAACAAAATTGGAAGATCCTGCCATCAAAATTGACGGAATTTCCATACAAACTTCCATTCCCTATTTAACCCTCTTAGGGGTGAAAAATACAAAAATGCCGAAACACGTATAAATTATTTTTTAATCATTAGCCTAAAAACAAAATTTAAAGATCCTACCTTCAAAATTGACGGACTTTCATACAAACTTCAACCCCTCTTTTTACCCATTTAGGGAGGGAAAATCCGGAAATCCTTTCTTAGTGGGAGGTTACGTTATAAGAGGAACTTGCTCTCTAAGTTTAACGATTCTAGCTTTAGTAGTTTAGGCTCTGCGTTGATGAATCAGTCAGTCAGTCAGTAAGGACAAACGATTTTATAAGTTTAGATTACTAAGATAAATTATAATTTTGTATTTAGTATCTTATCTTATGTAGCCGTTATTATTATGTGTAGTTTCAAAATATTTGTCACCTTGTAATGAAATGAAAGTTAGCAGAATCACTGATTTAGAATTGGGTATAGCGTAGCGTAGGCCATGAGACATAGTAACTTGCTAGTGACAAATATTATAAGGAAACTGAGCTTAGTGGTTTAGTAGCCTAAGCATTAGGTTCTCGATCTGGAAGCCTTGGGTTCGATTTCCCAGCTGCTCATACGACAAGATAGGTTGTAAATGAAAAAGTGTTTATAAGTAAATAAAATTGATATTTTGATTTTCAGCCGCTGCAATTAGATATATCGGCCTTTACAGAGGTATGGATACATTGTTTTATTTGAAATGCTAAAACAAATTATTTTATTTTATTTGCTGTACTGTAATTTATCCTTTTTTTCAGGGTGGTATAGACTCGGAAGCATTCCAGGTAATTATTAAAATTCAAATTGTTACCATTTTTACTTTGCAGATATATGTAATTTTAATTTTAATCCAGTTCTTATTGCTATTTCACAAAATTTCATTTCATTTCAGACGGGAAAATCAGGAGGCGATGACGTAAGAACCATTCTAATACACTGAATATAGCAATAAAATGTTTTTAAACTATGATTAATAATTGCCCTGCAGTGGGACATATCAGGCTGTTAATAATTAATAATAATAATGATTAATAAAATAATAATAACAATCACTTTTTGCAGGCATCCATAAGGCAAAAAGGAGTCGAGGTATATATTATTGCAATATACAGAACTATACATTATGTTATTTGTATTCAAACTCATAGGGGTTGCTCAGTCAACGGATCTGACCAACTTTCACAGAGAAATTCTTTCAGGAAATGCAAAAAGAAATGTTTTCTTTTCTTTTACAAATTGTCTGATCGAGGTGGTCGATATTTTCTGTGAGAAAAGTTTTTTTTTATTATTTCTTGAAAGAATACCCTTCAGCCACTTTCGTGACTGGTTGGTTCGTAACCAGCTACGAAACTGGTAAAAATGTTCGGTTTAATTTCCTGAGCAACTCCATAAGTTTGCGGGAAGCTGTCCCTTACAGCCGGTATATTTCAGTGGTGCCCGAGCAGCGGTCGCAGTGAAAAATACTTAGGTTTGGAAAGTCAAGGCTTTGGTCCATTCGGCTTCGATCCACTGGGATATGAGGATCTAGGAGGACTAGAAGCCAAATCGTCCAAAATATCTAAAGCGTCCAAAATCAACCAATCAGACATTGCTGATCGATGCGCGTGCGACGCAAGCTGTTGTAAGTGTTATTTTTCAAATTCTAAATCAACTTTATTTACTTTTTTTATACGGGTGTTAATTTAATTGCATGCCATAGCTTAGGGGGTGTTTCAGTAACGTTAAAGGAGCCCATAAAAAATATTTAAAAAAAATCCAACTCAAAAAACCAAAATTCGGTATGTATTTATAATGATTCCCGGAGCTGCGCCTACCTCTCGTGCAAATACCGGCTTTTGGTTATTTGATTCTTTTAAGTTGGTTTTTTTTTATGGGCTCCTTATACGTTACTGAAACACTCCTTAAGCTATGGCACGCAATTAAATTAACACCCTGTATAAATGTATTGATTTCATTGAATTCTTTTTTTAATCAGACATTGGCCTCGATTCACGCCGTCCAGATACTAATTCTAATTCTTAGTAGCGCCGTCACTTTCTTATATTTGGCATAAGAGCAGGATAGAAAATAAACACATGACTTTGACATCCCTAATCTGACATTTAATTGCTTAAATTTGGCATTAGATTGCTTATTTAACGTAAAATAAGGAACATACTCTATGCTAGGTTCTTAATTAAAGCAGCTTATGTCAAATTAGGAACGTCAAACACATGGGTTTATTTGCTATCCTGTTCTTATGTCAAAGTAAAGAAAGTAACAGCACTATCTTAAAATTAGTTAAGAATGTGGCGGCCAGAATCGAGGGCATGTACCTACGAATTTATTTATAATTAGACACACTTTAGTTAGACGTGTCTTTAGATTGTTTACATGTTTTATTAATTTTAGTATTTTTTGTAATTTATAATAATGAATTACAGCGGCCCACGATAACAGAGTGGAAGAATTAGAAGAAACCCTCATCAGTAAAGATGCTAAATTGAACGCAATGCAGAACACTCTAGCTGTAAGTAAAATTAGTAAAATAAAATAAGTGGAAATAGTTGTCATATTTTTTAAATATAAATATCTATCTCGTATGACATTTTCAGGTGATGGAAAATGATGTTTGCGAACCATATTGCATCTACGCTCACGTATTTACAGCGTTAGAAAAAATATATAGCACTTTACGCCAAAATGAAAAATACAGACTGTTTCTTGATTTGATGGTTAGTACATTTAAATAAAAAGTTTTACAAGAGTAATATTTTAAATTATTTACCGATTTCTTAATTTTCAGTCTACTGGGAAGGACACACGAAGCCTAGATATAAAAGGGAAAATTCTATTCAAGCTTAAAATTCTAGAAAAGTTTAGTATTGCATTGATATCGCCTTGTTCCGAAAGATTCCAGTACGACGATAGCTGTGAATGCTACGCGGCTCAAGTAGAGACCAGTTTTACGATATCAGAGCCTGTACATCGAGTGAGCAATCCATCAGACGTCATGAGATCACAGCTCATTGCGGACGTAATGGCAAATGAAGATATGAAGGAAATCGTTACAAAAGAAACACCTATTCAACATAATATTAAACAAGAGGAACAGGCTTACGATGTTTTAGTCAGTGACAATTACAGCATAGGCGCAGAAAACCTAACTCGCATAAAATCCCTACAAGCTGATTATGAGGATTTGTTGAATGCTTACGAGGAGGTCAAATATGAAAGGGACACTTTCAAAGTTAGATGGCAGAAATATGAAAACCTTAACTTAGAGAAAGAACTTGAAGATTGTCGAAATAAGTTAAGAGAATATAATATGCTGTATAATGAAAGAGAATACTATCGCAAACGATCCGAAGATCTTGATAGTTTGAAGGAGCAATACATGGTTTTAGCTGACGAATCTTCCAGCTTAGAAACTCAACTAAAGGCTGAAACTGAAATCAATCACATAAAAACAGACACCATAGACGATTTGCGAAATGATAATATTGCCCTCGAAAAGAAGTTAAATGATTTAACAATAGCTTATGAAAAAGAAAAGAACGCAGTTCTGTGTAAATTAAAAGAAGCTGACTGTAAAATAATGTGCCAGGAGCAACAAATTAAAAGTTTATCGAGCCAAATTGATAGAATTATTGACCAGGATGAAGACAAAGTAAGTCATTTTACATCTATTAGATGCTAGATTTACCCACTGAGCATGTATGGAGAAGACATCATTTAAGTACTTCATGTCCCATCTAGGAGAGGTGCTTGAACCTCTCTTCATACAGTTGTCAGACTCAATGTTTTAATAAAAAGTAGTTAAAAAGTAAATATTATACTGCACTGCACAGTGTATTAAATAATACACGGTGATTTTGCATTCACTGCAGAAAAAAAGAAAGGGAAGGGTTGTTCTGACCCTTAAATAGAACACATTCCGTATTTTTTTATAAAATATATTTTTATAGAAAAATATCGACCAAACTCATCAATAATTTAGCATATTTTTCATAATTACCCACAAATAACAGTTATCTCACATAACTAGACTCTGTTATCTAAAGCATCATAAACTTCATCATGAACCCTAAACTTTCATGTGTTCTTGGCATCTAGGTTCCCGATTTGAATCCTGGAAACCACTCGTTGCCCGTGGACCACCTGTTTGGTTCACCTAGGTGAACCACGGGTAATTTTTGACAAACAGACTTTGTTTCGACGAATTTGCAGAACTTCTGTTTTGGTTGTACCACTGAAACGTTTGCTATGCTAACATGCACCCTCTCAACAAACAGATAAGTCAACAAGACAAGATGTCATTCTATCGAAACACTATGGAAAGTCAAAAAGGAGGCCGCAGCTTTACAGTTTACTGTACTATGGTTTGCATAGTAATTTAGATTATTGTTCCGAATAGACCCACAAATTTTCTGCACTGAATGCAAAATCACGGTGTATAAATAGAGCCAAACCATTACCTAAATAAACGCTGTAAAGTTTGTGAAGACGTCTTATTGAATTCTGGGGACATGTCTTATGTTCGTATAGCTGTTCTATATACGGCAGTATAATAATAGTAGTTCAGTGGTAAAATATATTGTAAATTGTTAATAGAAACCAGTTAGGTACCTAATGATATCGCTTGCTAATATAACTTTTGTGTTGTTGTAGCATGACAAAGTTTACAAGTCTGCAGCAATAATAGATGAAATAGAAGCATTAAAAGATCAGATAAAAATACTTAATGATGCATTATATGCAAGTGAGGATGAAAAACAACAATTGCAAGATCAGTTTGAAGATAAATTGAAACTTATTAATGAACTGAAAATGGAAATAGAAGAATGGAAAAGTAAGTACCTATATCAATCTGAAGGTAAATCTTTGAATATATCTATGGATAACTGTGAGCATTTTACGATTTAACAATACTTAATTCTGTTTCTAATATGATTTTCGAAAATAAATAGTACGTGTTTGATCGTTTAGTTATTTTGGGTATAATAAACTGCGAATCTTTCACGAATTTTAATATTATTTATATTATGAATGCCACTTCAATAGCATACATACATAAATTACGCCTCTATCCCTAATGGGGTAGGCAGAGCGTCAACGACCCAAACAAAGGTCGTTCCGCCACGTCTTACTAGTTTTGAGAGTTGAATAAGATATATCTGTGTATTGCTGTAGTGACATGTTGTCATGTCAGCCTATCGCCTAAATAACAATATACTGAAACCCTCGAATCCCTTAGCTGATATTTACAGCATGCCCGGAAGGTGATGAAGCTGGCACATTCTATTTATTTTTTTTACTTGGTATGGGTTAGCTCTTGACTCTAGACATAAAGGTCAGCGATGACCGTGACAGAGTCGACGATGGAGCGAGCTAATCCAGAAGACGCCTGTTAAGGCACTGGCAGTGTCACGCACCGACGGAACACAGCAAGCTGTTTGGCGCCGGACTCCGGTGAGAGGGTGGTCACGAGCCAGGCGGCCTCTTGCGGAGCCTACCACCGCTTTGTTGGGATCATTATGCCGGACTTATTCACAGGCAAGCCTGTGTTGCTGATATCAGTTTGCGTTAAGTTGTCCCTCATGCCTGGTGTTTTAAATGTCCTTTACACGTAATATTTCAATGAATTCGGCAATTGGCTGTTTCGTGTTTACCAGTCCGCGAAATGGTTTTTGTAAAACGCTCAATGGCCGAAATGAAAGGACATTTTGGAGATTGCGCGTTTTGCATTTGACAATCCGCGAAGTGTGCTTTTTTCCGGCCAATGGGCGATTTCGGGGACTGTGCGTAACATAAAGATATATTAAAAAATAATAGCATACGATTTAAATGAATTTTCCAAATGTGGATTGCATCGCATTTATTTTAATGATTTTTCGGTCTAATAAATTGTATTTTGTTCTACGTAATCTTACTTTTGCTTTAATTAGGTACATGCGAAAAAACTCTTCAACGCAATGATTATTTGGAAAAATACACGGAGAGTTTTAGAGATGAAGTACGTAGACTGGTAGAAGAAAACAGGGACCTGTCTAAAGAGGTAGAAGAAAAAACAACAGCAGTTGCAAATTTAATAAATGTAATAAATAATAAGTCACAAGAAGTAAATCGATTAATGCATGACATAGAACTGAAGACAGATGAAAATAAAGAACTTAAAAAACAGCTTCTAGACTCGAAGGACATATTTAGCAGCAGCTTCAAGGAATTAGAGAATGAAAAACAAAAGGTCCTAGAATCCCTTCAATTGGCAAGACAAGAAAGTAGAGAGCTACTTGAAAAAGTCAAAGATTATGATGAAGTTCTTCATAAACACGAGGACGTGCGGAAAACCTTAGCTACTGAAACTGAAAACTGTAATGAATTGAAAAATATGCTTGTTAATGCCATTGAAGACAACAAAAAGCTTCAACAAGACTTACGTAGTCAAGAAAACAATAATTCGATATTAATGCAAGAAATACAAAGGCTACGGGAAGTTAATAACTTAGCTGTTGATAATATTAATAGCCTACAAAATGATAAAGATCAATACAAAAACTCATTCGAGCTTGTTAAAAAAGACAGTGAAATTCTAGAGGAAAGACTTAAAGGGTTTGAAGATATGCAGAAACAATTACAAATATTGAGGCTTTCGAATGAAAGGCTTTTGGAAGAAAGAAATAAACTAGTAAATGATTTGCAAAATAAAGTAAAAGATCTTGATAATGCGATGCACTCTGTAGAACTAACAAGGAAAGAAAGTGAAGACCTGTTGGAAAAAGTGCAAAAGTCAGAGAATTTGAAAGAAGATATGATAAAACTAAGCAAAGACTATCAAAGTCTAGTAAATGAAAAACAAACTTTACAAAATAACCTCACTGATAAAAATAAAGAAATAAATAATCTATTACATAATTTAGATGCTCTGAAAGCAGAAAATGATAGACTAATAAACAAAACCAAAAATTACGATGAATTAGAAAGCGATCTCAATGAATTAAAGAAAGCTTATGATGATTTATTGAATGAAAAAGCAATATTGCAAAATGATTTTGACAATAAAACACAAGAATTAAACAACTTTTATAACACTTTAGAAGAAAAAATCAATGAAAATAAAGATTTGGCCGATCAAATTAGGACATTAGAAAGGCATCATTCCGAAAATGTGACTAAACTTCAGGATGTTAATTTAACAACACAATTTACTCTTGACTCACTTCAGAGGGAAAGCGAAGAGCTGCTTAATAAGCTTAAAAATTACGAAACTTTATTAAATAAGTATGAAGATTTAAAAATTGCCCACAAAAAAGTAAGTGAGGAAAATGAAAAACTTCAATCAGAATTAGAAAACCGCACAAAAGATTTAAAGATGACTGAAGACGAGAGAGATGACTTAAAGAAACAAGCTAAAGAAATATTATCGCAGAGTGAAAATATTCAAAAAGCTCTTTTAGATGCCAGGCAAGAGGTAAGCTGGGTAGTCAGTCTGTAATAAATAAATATGTTTTTTTAAGCAATAACATCGTCGTTGATTTATTTTCGTTTTCTAGCTTATACAATATACAACTCAAGGTCCGTTTGATGATGTTGTCCGGGAAATAGAAGAAATAAAAAAAGAAAAAATCTTAAACAGCAAAAAAATTAAGGATCTTTTAGACAAACTGGATGAGCAGGTAAAAAAAATATAATGGGGTAGTTTAATTGACTTTCTTTGTTAACTGCATAGAAATATACTTACTTATCTAATTTAGTATTGCCCAGCAGCGCAATCTTGAAAATAGCCTCCTTTATAGGTTGTATGTAAGTAGCGTAGATATTAGAACAACGCATAATACAGTTCTACTTCATCATCTCCCTAGCCTTATCCCGCATTTTACGGGGTCGGCTAACTAATCTAGGAGGATGAACGAGGGTACTACCAGTGCACAGAGCGACTGCCATCGCAATCCAGAAGGGAAACCAGACCCAATCCTAGATTAGGTTTTTGACAGATTAGTGGCAAACCCAGCTGTCAGAGTTTTCAAGCAACAATGCATAGCAATGGCCTCTGACATGGCTTAACAACTAACATCTACGATATTAACCGGGACCATCGGCTTAAAGTGCCTTCCGAAGCTCGAAAACGCTCGAGATGTTATACCACTACCCGGTCACCCATCCATGGCCTGGTCACGGCGATGGTTTCTTAACATTCGTTATTGGAATGAATAAACACTAACCACTTGACCACGAGCGCTTCTAATAATATAGTTCTACTTATTTGTTTATATTCTTATTGTTACAGGATAATGTTATATGCAACCTCACAGAAGATATATTGGCTCGGGATGACAGAATAGCCGTATTACAGAACCACATTAATGGTTTAGAAGAAGAAGTTAGACATTTACACGAATGCTTAGCAGAAGTAGTCGACGCCGGAGAGCAAATAAAAGACAATAGCTTTAAGAAAATTGACCAAACACGAAATAAAATGGAAGCTCACCGTAAATATCTTTCTTGCGTTTCATTTATGTGATGATATAGGATAGGACAGCACTTTCTAACTTTTTGTTATTGACAATTTTAGATTCCAAAGCAACACATAACATGAAAATGGAATTAGCTAAATTACATAACGCCAATGCTCAATTAGAAGAACAAATCTCTGTTCATAAAATAAAAAGTGACGAATCGTTCAAAGATAAGCACAAATATATTTCACAAATAATTCATCTTCAAAACGAAAGAGAGATCATTGCAACTGATATCAAGCAACTTGAAGTAAATTGTGTAGGTGATAGTAGCCTATCCCCTACTTCATGGGGTGTTGAAGAAATACTAAAATCGCTAGATAAAATTCGAAAATGTATAGATGCTAGAAATTCTAAGAGCAATTCTCTCGAACAGACAATACAAAAAGTTCAAAATTCTTCACAGTTGCTCCTCAGTAAAGCTGATGAAGCAAAAAAACTCGTGGAAAAAGAGAAACAGAAAATTATAAATGAAAAAGAAGAAGCCATAGCAGATAGATTAAACATGGAAAGGCAACTTTTAGAACTGAAAGTACAGCTTGAGGAACAAACTGCCCATGATAAAAATATTATTAAAGATCTAGAAGCAGAAATTCTTAATCAAAAGCTCATAATCGATAAACTTAATGAATCAACACAAAACTATATTGCAAAACTTGAAGACGAAATGCGATCACTCCAAGATCTCTACCAAAAATCACTGTCAAAAATTGCTGAGTTGCAAGATAATCTGAAAAATATATCAGAACAAAAGAGTAAAACTGAAAATATTTTAGACAGTATAAAAACTGAACTAAACGAAAAATCAAAACAAGTTAACGAGCTGCAAAAGAATATTAATGAACTACAAAAGAAACCAACGAAAGACATAAATATTCAAGTAGAGGATCTTAGTAACAAGAAAAACACAAAGTCACAAACAGACAAGTCCAGTTTTGACGATGAACTTGGTATTGATGAAATTAAAGAAGAGGAATATATGCAGGATAAAAATATGCAATCAAATAAATCAAAAACACCTATGTCGCAGTTGCTCAATGAAGTGCAAATTTTGACTGCTAAAATTGAACCACCTCTTGAATTTGTCAAAAGTTACGTAGACTATAAAATAACAAGACTAGCCCCTGGAAAACTAGAACAGTACTCAATTTCGACAATAACAGGAGATAGTTTATCAGCTAATCCTAATTTGTTGGACATTTATAAAAGGTCGTCAGATATGCACACAGTTTCATCAAAAGCGATGAAAACAGACGATGAAGTATTGAGTACTTCAGCTGTACATGAAAGTCCTAGACTTGATAATACCATTAAAGCTTCGAATATAATATATCAAGATCAATTAGAAGAACCGCAGCCCGGAACATCATCGGACAAAGATTTGTTCTTGATATATCAGGATAGTGGAAGTAGCAACGCAGAAATGACTTCCTTAAAAGACATGGGCTTAAATAACAAACAACAACCCATAACGGTAGAAGCTGTAACTATGCAACAAGATCGAAATTCAAAAATAACAAGACCATATCGACCAGTGAAACTAAAAATTCATGAAAAAGATAACTTCGAAAAAACAGATCATATAGATAAAAAGGCAAAGCACAAGCTGGATGTCAAAATGCCGAAAACACTGAATGATGGTACATCTTACGAGACTATGACTGATACTTCAAATGAATTAAAAATCCAATCAAAACCAGAGACTTTTGAAAGCGACGAAACTCAGAGGTTATCAAGAGTAGATGGAGATTTTGTATTACTCAAAGGTACCTCAGATCAAGATAAATCTAACATTACATGCAAAGATCAGCAAGGTATAAACTTTGGTCTACAATATATTTTGGACAGTATTAAGCAGGAAAATATATATCCTGAGAAAATTACTGATAATAATAAGAAACTCCGAAAAAGCTTGAGTGAAGACTTACTTAAACGTATGAAAGAGAGTAGTGAAGGCCAATCTCCTATATTTTTTGCTTCGTCTTATGGTAAAGCTACTTCACCGAGTTATAGTAAATGGAGCGATTCTAGTCCGTCAAAGCCTGTGACTGAACAAAGTGTAATGGTGAACATAGATCCTACCGATTACTATGAAAATAAAATAAGAAATCTTTCCCAACAACTGGAAAATACCGAAAATGAATATAAGAAAAAAATAAGCGCCATAAAAGCACAGTATGCCAGTAACATTAAAGGCATAATGAATGAACATAACCAAGGGGTAAGAAGCATCCAAAGTCTTCATGAAGAAACACTTCAAGACGTCATAAAGATACATGAAAATGAAGTTGAAAATCTGAGATCCATGAGTATTGAAGCCATGCGAAAAGCAGATAGACTTCAAAGAGAAAATCGACTTTTAAAGTCTAAAGTCCAGGAATGTGCTTGTGGCTGTGTAGGTTTAGATGGAGTAAGTTAATCTACATTGCTTTTAATTTTTTTTTTGCTTTTACGAATTCATTTACTGTTGGAATTTATATATTTTTGAGGTTTTTAGCACTCACAGGGCTATTTTTATTTCAAAAATATGAGCAGTCATCATCTCCCTAGCCTTGTCTCGTATCTCACGGGTTCGGCTACCTAATCTAGGTGATTGAACGAGGGTACTGGTTTTTACACAGAGCGACTGCCATCTGAGACCCAATCCTAGATTAGGTCAGAGTTTTCAAGCCGCCAATGCTTAGCACTGGCTTCTGACATGGCTTAACGACTAATATCTACGATATTAAACGATATTAACCGGGACCAACGGTTTAACGTGCCTTCCGAAGCACGGAAAAGCGCCGGATAAACGTACATATGAAATTCGGAAACCGAAAAACACATTGGTACGTGGTGGGATTCGAACCACGACCTCCCGTCAGGAGGCAGCGGCCCTATCCACAACACCATCGGGCTCTCAAATATTAATATTTAATAATAAACTTACTTCTCACATTTATTCGAATTTATATTTACCAAAGTAGTTCCTAACTAATCTCAGACCCCTACAAAAAGCATCATCTGAGAGATTAGACTAAAAAATTAAATAATGTTCTCTTTCCTTCTAAGGAGCCGACTAAAAATAGCACTTCAGAAGGGAGAAAACGAAGGTCAAGATGCCGTGATGATACAAGAATGCTTACCAAAACGAATATAGAAGCTTTCAACGTGAAGCCAAAACTGCGTATCTATGGACCTTGCACCTGTTCTTTGGACGTTAACGTTTCGGACACGATCCGCAATATATTCGAACAAGTCGATGTTGAACAGAGGAAACTAGCCGAACACGCCTATTTAAAATTTATTGCCAATAAGATTATGACCGCTAATGTTGAGGTAAAATACTTATATACATAATTAACTATTAGCAGCAGAATGGAAGTTGACTACGGCTATTTTATTGTAGATTAGATGGTAGAGCCAATGGGACATGTCCGATTTTGTTAAAATCCCTTGATATTTATTATGCACGTAGGAATAAGACAAAAAATATCAAAAATATCCGATCATTATCTCCATAAAAATAAATTAAATTCTGTTAGTGGCAGCCGCGGACTATGTTGTACGGAATAATGTTCAATTTTCCATAGGTACCCGAAGTTTCGTTGCGGGAGTAATAAAAAAAATTGGTCACGTGGTCCAGATCATGGTCGTTTGGTCGCCATTACTACGTCATTTTTTTTTTACTTCAGGAACCAACCTACACGGGTATCATATGAAAGGGCTCAATGAGATGATTCCAAAAATATACCACACAATTTCATTTACAGTTACAGTGCAACAACTTAGGATTGACAAAAAATGAGGGCGCCACCGTCTTTTACATAGGATCACCATAAAACTAATTCTTATTCTTCTAACCTCCTTATAGAGTGACAAAACAAGTTATGATACTTGAATTTTTTCAGTATTTTTTATAAATGTTACGCACAATCCCCGATTTTGCTCATTGGCCTAAAAAGGGACATTCCGCGTATTGTGCATTGCAAAACGCACAATCCGCGAAATGTCCTTCTATTTCGACCAATGAGTGTTGTACAACAACCATTCGGTGGACTGGCTGGCAAATAGCAAACGGCCTAATATTTTTAGTTGAGATTTAGTTAAGTCGGGATGGTGTTCAGGTTTCCTCACGAAGTCGCCTAAATTTCAATACTGAAACCCTCAACTCAACTCCCTTAGCTGATTTTTACAGCATGCCCGGGATGATGCTGGCACATTATATGTTTTTTTATCACTCCCAGTCCAGCATGGAAGGAATTACATGATATCAATAAATAGCAATAATATACGATCTGCCTATCCCATTATGGATACAGGCGTGATAGTATGTATGTAGCAAAAATATATTTATTAAGTAACGCTAAGAAAATAAGTTTATCCAATTATCCAGCTTCGCCTAAGCCTGTGATATAAAATTAATGGATATATGGCTCCAGCTTCTTACTCTCATTCAGTGTAGTCTACAGAGAGAGACCTCCAACCCAACCCCTTTTTGGCCAGGGGAAAATTTTGACTGAAATTAATCGTTATTCCCTTTCAGTCGTTGGATGTCCATGAACTATCTTTTCTGCATTTGAAAGTATGCCGCATGTGGAAGACCAAGCTCAGCAAAGAAGAAGCTCTACAAAAGAGAATAGACTCACTCGAGTGTGAATTACTCAATAAGCAGCGCTGCAATCAGCAACATTGTAAGAGTTATTTATCATCCATCTCCAGTATCCGTGAAATTGGCTATGAGTTCCCAGATTTTCCGTGTGATGCCCGGTCAGAATAGCATATCGCCCCATATCTTCCAGTCAACCAGAAAGCGTGGTAGCGCTCTTTGTGAAAGTAACATCCTGCACTGTGCTCGCCAAATATACTAAGCGAGACGAGTAGGTACACGGAAAAGGTAATGCTTGTCCATCAGTGGACTTTATTGTAGAGTAGGTGCGGCTAAACAAAGCGCTTATCTAATTGCTTAACTAACCATCAATCACTCTATTTATAAAATACTCGGCTGCTCACTTTTAACCTCGACGTTGCGACCATAATTATAATGATGGCCGTCATCAGTCAAATCCAAGCGAGAGTACACTAGTTTGCCGCACTCGTCTGAGCTGCAATATAACGCGTGATTCCATTTGATACCTTCATCATAATGTTTCTGATTTCAGTTGCGGAACTAGATCGCAGAGTAGCCGAAGAGCAGCGTCGCTTGCAAGAGGCCCGGGAGGCTGTGTGCCGATGCACACCAGACATGAGCGACTCCCTGGCCAGCACCAACACGAACATGCGACTCGTCACCGACATAGAAGTGCCACCTAATCCGCCTAACAATGAAGTTTTGCTTAGTGTAAACACAGCGTAAGTTTATTCTACATTTATCGTTCTAGTCGATGGCCCACCTAGTATTGTATGATAGATGAATAAATCTGCTAAACTTATATACGAGTAGCTCTAAAATATCTGCCAGCGGTGCACCCTGGGCAACACCATGGCAACACCATCACAGACTTTGTAATATTTTTCCATATCTAAGTCTGTCTTCTAAGCAAATCAAGCGTTCTTCTCCATCTTCTATCGTCACTTCAATCAACCTAATGATCCCTGGTATCCGCTGATAGCTAAAAGTTATTGCCTGACCAGCAACTGATTGAATGGAAACGAATTCCATTCTTATTCCATCATCCCCGAACGTTTCGTTTCGTTCGTGAACGAGAGTCCAAGAACTCTAGTCTAGACCATAGAGGCAATTTTAGACGCACAGACGCAGAAATAATAAATATTATGCTATCGATTCGTGGAGAGCATGACTTAGCTAAATCTGTACCAAAATCGTTGGCGTCCCTTTCTGTTCTCTCAGGTGACA
This sequence comes from Scrobipalpa atriplicella, assembly GCA_029255725.1. Lineage (NCBI taxonomy): Eukaryota > Metazoa > Arthropoda > Insecta > Lepidoptera > Gelechiidae > Scrobipalpa > Scrobipalpa atriplicella. The sequence goes on from JARACY010000611.1 coordinate 67,517, forward strand.
GGTGATCATTTTAGTCGAGATTTTGTGCGCTTACGAATCGATACCATTGTCAGTTGCAGCTGCCATAGTTTGGAGGTGCGCGAGCGTCGGTCGGCGGGTGACCTTCTAGGGTGTGGTTCTAGTTCCAATCCGCTCAAGCTGAAACCACATAAGGCCAAACCGGAGAGCAGAGTAAGTTTGTGTGAAATTCTATCGTCACCTCGCTAGGAAGAAACGTAATTGTGTTGTATATGCATCTGCCCATTTGTGTCTTACTGTACTAATTGCATTATTTTATTTATTAGGTATACCTAATACAGAGATGTGAAACTTCTTTGACATTTCTGACATCGTAACGGGACAAACGGGACAATCCAAAATCGACCCCGTTTGCTCGTGACGTGACCTTGAAATTTTACTCTCAACGCGCCTAAAGAAGTTTCACTTAAAAAAAACAGTTGGTATCATATCAGTAAAAACTACGATACCCAATCGTGTCAAAAATTACAAAAGCGGAACCGTGCGCTGTAGGAGAAATCTTGTACCTGGAAAAAAATTACGTGTCTATATGCATTTCAGGCGACACTCGTGAAACTGGACGTGGAAGAGCGGAGGATGAAGAAGATGTACGATGAACCACCAACGCGGCTGCGGCGGTCCAACGAGCGGCCGCACGAGCGGCCGTACGAGCGGCCGCGGACCAAGAAATGACCCGGACTAACAAAGAGAATTCCACATTCCGTACTATTTCGAGCACCAGTACAGAATGAATAATTCCAAAACAGAGACTTGAAAATTACGGGGTTGTGAGACATCGCTAGAAAGTCGTGCATGTCGCGAAATTATCCTCAATTTATCTGTCTTGTTTATACATTGAACGATGTCGGTGTGCTGATGTGATTTTTACTAGATATTTGATAAGTTATTTACACAAATTTTTGTCATATATTTTTTGAATATTATTTGTATATATTTATTTTCTCAATTTGGTATTGATTTTATAAAAATTGTAAAAGTATGACTTAATAATTAAAAAAGATATAACAAATTTCTCAGAAATGTTTGTCAACTGTAAATAGCAAAATAGGCAGGCACACATTAATTAAATAGATAGTTCCTTCAAAGGAACTAGTGAGAGAAAATATAACACGAATTACGAATTCTACAAACACTTCCTGAATATACACAGAAGATATAAATAATATGATATAAATGCTTATAATAATAAGATTAATAAGCCATTGCTCTCGATTCTGGCCGCCTCATTCTTAACTATACTTAAGAGAGCTCTATCACTTTCTTTACTATGACATAAGAACATGATAGCAAATAAACACGTGACTTTGACATTCCTTATTTTACGTAAGACGCTTTTAAATAAGAACTGAGCATAGTGCACTCTCTCTTATATTACGCAGTCTTACGTCAGATTAGGAATGTCCATGTCATGTGTTTATTTGCTTTCTCATTCTTATGTCAAAGTTGAGAAAAAGACAGCGCTGTAGGCATAATGGTGTCACCAAAATCGAGAGCATTCTCTATGGTAGGCCTTTTTAAAACCTTGCTAAGCTCTTACTATATTAAAATCAACGATATTTGAATCAAATATAGTTAAGTCCAAGATTGATTAAACGATATTTGGTAAGTAATAAAATGAAAATCGTCTAAGTATTTTCAAAATCAAAAGTGTATTTTTATGAAACTAATCTTTACAGAACGGGTCTGTTAATATTGCAAAAGGACCCTGAAAAAAGACAGGCAAAATGCTCTACTTATATGGGTAATATCAACGACCCTATAAGTAGGTACTACTGTAACCATTTAGCCCTTTTGAGTGTAAGCAGGGTTGTTGATGCTGACAGCAGCAGGCTTGTAGAGTGGGTTCTGCTGGACCTCGAAGCCGCTCTTCTCCGCCTCCTCAGCAAACTTGCGGTACTCGCGAGCGTCGTGGATGTCCACCAGAACCTTCCACGCGATTAGAGTCAAGATCCCGATGAGCAGCATCGTGCCGATAGCGATGCCGATCGGAACTGTCACAATTTCAAGTGGTTAGTATGGTTTAGTGGACACATGTTAATACTACAAAAGGTTGCGTTTGTGCCACCGACTTATCTGTTCAGGAGTGCGTTCAAGGGCGCACGGTTAGGGGAAGATGAGGGGAATTGTCTATGGTTACCGCGCCATTCTCGACCTTATTACCCTCAGTTATTACCAAGAGAATATTTCGCCAAATGTCAAAAACCATAGACAATTCCCCTCATCTTCCCCTAACCGTGCACCCGTCTGAGACCCGTGAACGCACTCCTGCAGTGACAGGAATTAAACGATGACAGCTATATTGGCGACGCTCTCAGCTGAACAGATACCGCAGATACCTATCTTGGTCGCACGGAACAGAGAACTGATGTTAATTAAAATTGCCTAACAATGATTAAAAAGAATAGTTTAGCTACTTACTCCAAATATTCCTTTCCGGAGGCAATGCTTTTTCCTTCTGTATCCATATGAGTGTAGAGTTATTATCATCGTGGTACTTGTATACTATGCTAGATTCATCGGGTAACATAGCCTTGCAATAAAACCCTTCAGTCCATTCTTCCACTTCGGTCTTGTTTTTGATCTCAACTGTGATATTAGTTTTGATGTTATGTTTTTTATTACATGATTTCTTTTCACCATCATACATACAAATTACGTATTCCTTTAAATGTCCGCAGCGTTCTTCTCCGCAGGTGTCACATTTATCGCAATATTTTCCTTGGTAATTTTTGGGCTCAGTTTTACACGCGCATGCGCCACATATGCAGTTCCCATTTCCAGAGCATATCTAGTGAAGGAAATTATTCGATTACATTATATATTATTCGATTTATTATATTATTTGATTAGTAGAATCATTAACGATTGAAACAGAAATATAAAAAGGTCCTAAATCAAAAATTCGTTCCATACTGGTACCCGGGCCAAATACACCGATAATGCTGGCCGTACTGATGTAGAGCGAATAAACAAAATAAAATAATGGCGTACAGATATTTTAAATTTTGATACTTTGTGTTAATGTGTACCCACGACCATTGGCCTGTAAAGTGAAAGGGGCCACTGATTTCCCGCCGAGTATTCGAAGGCCTGGTAGCTGAGCGGTTAGAGCAGCGGCCGGGTCCGCCGATGGACGTGGTTTAGGCCCGTATTTATAATCAGCTCTCAAGAGTGACAGCGAGATTGAGTTAGTATCAGAAATTTCATTCCAGTACAAAATTACCTGTTAAATCCGCACTCAATATTGCTCTCAATCTTGAGATCGCTTTATAAATACGAGCCTTAGAATCCCCAGTGTGAAATTTTTGGTTTCTATGTTTAAATATTTTAAAAATGGCGTACAAATAAATAAAAAATAAAAGTACAGCTCACCTGTCCGTTGGCACCGACGCAGGTATCCTTGTTAGTGGAACACTCACACTTGGCTCCTGTCCAAGAGCTGATACAGTTGCAGGTTCCTCCAAGGCAGGTACCACGGCCTGCGCACATTTTATCTAAGTGGGTCGGGCAGTCATCAGTCCTATGCTGACATTGGTCTGTGCCGCTGTACCCTTCCCAACATTCGCATATTCCTCCGCAACTGTGGGGAAATATCAGCGTTACAGGTATCAAATGCTTCTTTTATTTTATAGGTACGATCGATACTCACAATTTTTTTTTTGCAACGATTGCGGGGATGATGTACACAATAGTTTCAGGATTTTTTTTTAAGATAATACGAATTTTGTATAAGTTACCTGCAGTTTCCCCTGCCACTACACGGCTTAGCACCAACACTAGGGGGTGTACATTTAATCAAATCTTCCTTTTCAGAGGAATCACCAGCACATTGACAAGTTTTTCCATACCTGAAAATGACAAGAAATCTAAGCACCAAGTTGGTTGCACTGCACGGCACGGAGCAGCAGCAAGAATACACGAAAAATCGTAAGATAATCACTGTGACTTGGCTGCCTTGGCTGGGTGGTATGGGACAGATCATGGACAGATGTTCTTTTCAAGTTTAGACAGCAAAAGAAAATTGTTTCTATCACAACGATCATCCCCGCTGCTGATGCAGTCAGTTGCTTCTGCGTTCAGTCCAACGTGAAATAGTAATTCTGGGTGATGACAGTTTGTTTTTGTAATTATTATAAAATTTATTGCAGAAATAAAATTCCTTTACCAGCCGTTATCGCACTTGCAGACCCCGCATTGGTAAGTCCCATGAGAGGTTCCACTGACTCCGCACACAGGTGACTTCTTTTGGCCTTTCCTCTCACAATCACACTCGCAGAGCACCTCCACATCCACTGTCACATTATCGGAGAGACCAGCGGACTTGATAATAAAAGTGTGCTTGTACTTATTGTCTTTTGGACAACTCTTTACATAGAGACTGGCACTTAATTTGGTAGATCCACGGTGAGGAACTTTACACTCTTCGACTTTACTTGTGCAGTCAGGTTCTAAATTCAGTTGCAGATGAGGAGGCAATTCTGGAGGAGATATCTTGAGGTTTTGCGTTAAGCTCTAGAAAAAACAGATTTTACATTCATAAGAAAAGAGACTATTCATTAGTTAAGTAGTTACATACAATTCGCTTGTCATTTTAAAATATTGATATTCAGTATTAACATTTATTTTGGTACCTACGTTTTTATAACTTTCCAGACAATAGCGAAACTACTTTTATGATGAACGTACACATCACCGCTGGTCAAAAAACAGGCTACATCATAACATAACATTGACTCACCTTATATTGTGTCTTGATGATTTCAGCTAGATCATTGTTTTCTTCGTCAACTGCCAATTCAACAAACTTAGCACCTAAAATCGCTTGTGCCAAAGCTTCATATTCTCTTGCAACAGTTTTTTTCGCTACAAAAAATATCAGTATATTTTTTTCACTTGCTACATAATTGATTTGGCTCACTGACGGGTAGTCGTAAAGTAGTGATGCGTCTAGATCATACGTATGAACTATGTGGGGTTTGCCTGCATTTACGAGATGGCATTTCATATCGTTTTGCTTGTAAGCTCCAACGGCTCTACCATCGCCAGCGCTGTGGTAAACATCATCAGTGGAGAGTATGATGAGACGCCTTGCATCCGGTCGCCATCCAATCTCTTTTTCGCAAATCATTGCTTGCATCAGTGCGTCCAACCCACACTCCGGATCATCCAGATTTCCCGATGACTTAGTATTGTTAACGGTCTCCACGAATATATCAGTATTGTTTGTCAAAGAAAGATGATTGTTGAACGTATTCAAAGCGGTATCAGCCGCACTGAAAACAGAAAATATTCGATATTTGGTAAAAAAAAAAACAACTGATAAATAAATCTTCGTAAAGAAACCTACTGTGTTCCATTCCATCTGAGTTTTCATATATTAATAAGAAACCTCCCTGCATCGTGGACTATTAATCACTGTTAACTCATCAATCATCGTAGACTAAAATAAAAGTCAAGATAATGAAAGATAAAAGTATGGTGTACTTGTAATGTGGTATGATGTACATGTGCGGGGTACTTTTTCTTTCATATTTTGAGTAATTAAGTAAGTATACCTGGCGAAAGGCAGAGCTAATTTTTCAACAAAACTGCCAGCTCCAAATCGGACATTGTTGCTCTCATCTTCGAGAGTTTTCTTAATTTTATGTGCTTGCTTTATCAGGTCCCGTTTATACAACCTCATTGTCCAAGAATTATCGAAAAGGAAGTAGATGTCAATAGGGTAATCCGTTGTCGGTTTGTAAGTTATTTCGAAAGGCACGGTGTCGCCTGGACGAGCCTTGATGATTATATTTGAAGGTGTAAACTGGTTCCCATCCCTCCTGTCTGATGCTTTCTTTGCTATCCGAGGGTTGTATGGTTTCATGCACCAAGCAGTGTTTAGTCTTTCGCTGGAAATACATCTCGGTCCAGTATGGTTGCTCTGGAAAATATAAATAGTAACTTTTAAAGCCGTCACTTGTTTTCTTCTTATTAGCGCCAACACAACACTTCAATTAAAACCGGTTTCGCTTATTTTGATAGCCAATAAAAATAGGACATTAAGTATATACAGTCTTTCGGTCCTCCGTGATACAATTCTTTAAATTAAGTGGCGAGAAAGGAACTAACGCTGCCATTTTCAGAAACGCCATTGCGTCAAACTCTGCAACGCCCACCCAGTCCTTCTTGGCGTAGTTTATTGTTTTAATGACGACGGGCTTTTTAAGGTATCGTAGTCTAATAGGAACCCTTATCATTTCGCCATGTCTGTCTGTCTGTCTGTTTGTATGCCGCGCCCCTGTGAAAACCTAAGTTTTTCACCTATTAACATGAAATGTATAAAGATAGATTGACGCAAATATAGAAATGTAAAAAAAAAAAAAACAATTCAAAAGTATTATATTGGTTGGACCACATACAAGAGAAAGGGGGGCAAAAAAATATTTTTTTTTTTAGTATATTGAATGGGGTATCGTTAGACAGGTCTTTTAAAATAAAATGGAGGTTTCTTTGAAAAAAAGGTCTGTGAATTTTTTTTAGTCTCGAGATATTTGCATTCAAAGTTGCAGTATTTGTCACAAATCCAGTCATATTTTCAAAACTATAAATGCAAAAATTATGAAAATAAAATGAAATATAGCCCTTTAGTTTAGTTGCAATGAAAACTATAACGAAAAGTGTAGCATTTATAGTTTGCGAAATATTTAGGAAAAACCGTTTCAACAGAAACTACTTAATCTGTAAATGTGAAATGATCATTATACAGCTTTTGAGATTGAAATCAAATTTTGACTATAATTATGTTGTTATAAGAAAACATATAAGGCTGCGAAACCCTACATATGGGCGTGTCCGACACGCTCTTGGCCAATTTTTATTTATTTTATTTGGTCTTAAAAAAATCTGCTGGTACATTCTTTGTTCTTTTTGGGTCCAACCCGCAATGCAATACTTTATTTAATGCATAAAGAAACATAAACTCAGATAAAAATAATATAAGGTCAAATTGAACAGTACCTACCACAGACAGTCTCTGTAACCTCTGATAAACTTAATTTAATTAAAAATGTTAGATGCAATGAATGCCATTTACATGCATAGCATTGGAATAAAATTGACTCATACTTACGTCAGAGCACCAAGCGCAGTGCAGACTGTTCCCGATGCACTCTCCACAGGTTTCAAACAAGTCACAAGTTTCTGAAGCGATGAAGCCCAAGCTGGATATTGCAAAAAACACTTTTAACCAGAACATCGTGATTGGCATTGAAAACTAACAGGACGCCATATTTGTCTGACCCGTTTGTAACTGTAATAGAATATTTAAATACCAAAAACCAAACCGCAATGCACAGGATAATACTATGTTTAAATGTGCTTTACACAATGATAATGGGTTAAGGCGAAGTCAGACAAATAATTCAATACACTGTAGTAAATCGGCATTTTAGTTTTATGACTTTTATTGCTACAAAACTTGCTAATTATAATGATCTTTAAACAGATTTGACCACCACCAAAACGACTTAGAAGCAGGTCGTCCCTTATGTTATGTTAATATGATTATGAACAATGCCAGTATCATGTAAATAAACCTCTCCCGAATAGGTATAAAAATGAGTTACTTAAACGCCACGCCTTAAATGAATTGATTTTCCCTCTTGTTCCTAAGCGTCATATTTAAATTTAGTCCAGGATCCTGCACCAGCGACAATGATTGTGTTTAAATGGATGTATCTGGTATTCCTTCTGAAACGTCTTCAAGTTCACAGTGCAGATCCATGCGAAGAATATAAAACGTGTCAGGCATGTGTCCGCGCCGTTCCTTCCTGCAAATGGTGCTCATCTGTAAGTCTTTCTTCTATACTTTTAGTACTATTATTATTTTATGTTATGGTCAGACAAGCAAGGAATAAACCGGCCAGCCTTTAAAATTGCCTGTGGTACGGAAAAGTGCTTTGGTTAATAATAAAATGGAGTATTGATGTTTTTTTTTTTATTTCCTTTGCTTAGGTTTGGAAATAATAATGATATGAGTAATCCTCCTGATAAAACTTGCAAATACAACTTTCATTTTGTGGGCTGTGTCTTTACTTCTTCTAACGAAATATACGTAGGTACCTAGTAGTTGATGACAATAACTTTTTACATAAAATAATGGTTTCTAAAACATCACCTCTTTTTCTGAATTACAGGATACCTTCAAAAAGAATCAGAGATGCATGTCTGCTACAGCTTTCACCGAATGCCCTGCGGATAAAATTGAAAGCCCAAAAGGTTCTATTAGTGCTACTGGTTATGATAATGATTTCAGCAAAGTTACACAAATAAAACCCCAACGTTTTAAAATCAAATTGCGCCCGGGTGAAAGCCAAGCATTCAATTTTTTCATCAAACCATCACCAAACTATCCAGCTGATCTGTACTTCCTTCTTGATTCTTCGTCATCAATGGAGACAGCCTTAACAACTACTGCAAGTGCTGCCAAGGCCATTTACGATACTATGAAAAAAATTACTGATGATGTGCTTATTGGAATGGGCACTTTTGTTGACAAAAATGCTGCCCCTTTTGTAAGAGAAAAGTAAGTTTTTTATACATTCTTGTTTGACATGCACCCTTCCAAATTTTAGCAGGAGATTAATATATGGATTTTGTTTTCACAGACACCCAACAGATCCTATCAGCTCATACACCCACAAACTTAACTTGACTAATAATATTGGTTTATTTGAAAACCTTGTTAATGACTTGGCTAAGAACGCGAAAGAAAACTATGATCTTCGTGAAGGAGGATTTGATGCTCTAGCGCAGGCTATAACTTGTGACATAGGTTGGAGAGAAATGTCAAGAAAAATCATATTTTTCTTGACAGATGATCTATCCCATACTGCAGGCGATGGGAAATTTGCAGGGATTGTGTATCCTTACGACGGAGAATGTTATACTGATAAAAATGGTAAATATACCAAAGAACTAGAAATGGACTATCCATCAATAGGTATGATTAGTGAATTAGCTCGAAGGGAGGGAGTCACTATCATATTTCTTGTACAGAAGGGAACCGTGGGTGAGAGTTATAGTAAAATAACGAAACACATTCATGGATCGCAAGCGATTACATTTAAAAAGACTAGGAATAAAATTGTATTTGACGAACCACTAGGAAAACTTTTATCTAAAATATATAAGGTATGTATTTTACTGTATTAATTATTATATCATTCATTAGGTATGTATATTAGTTACTTCCACGCTGGACTGGGAGTGATAGAAAAACATAGAATGTGCCAGCTGCATCTCCTCCCGGGCATGCTGTAAAAACCAGCTAAGGGATTCGAGGGTTTCAGTGTATTGCAATTTAGGCGATGGGCTGACAATGACAACCCGTCACTTTAGCAATATGCATAATCATCTGTAATATAATGGCCCTCAAAACTTGTCAGATGTGGCGGAGCGCCCTTTACTTGGGTCATTTTTGCTCTGCCTACCCCATTAGGGAAGGGGCGTGATTTTATGCATGCATGTATGTATATTAGTTGCTATTTACTACGTCATAAATAAACCATGGTTTTCAGGATATCACTAAAACAGTAAAGTTTGATACAACAATGACTCATATGGAGCAAAAGAATATAGATATTTCATTTGACCCTAATTGTGACGGTAATAAGAATGATAAATGTACAATACCTATACACGCAAAGGAAGCAAAGAATTTTCAAGGAAAAATTACTCTTTTGAATTATTATGAAGAAAATAAATTTAACTTGAACGTTAGCATTGGAAGTGGTATAAAAGAAAGGCTTATATTAGACATCGAGGTAGTTGACTGTGACTGCAAAGATGAAGAAAAAGAATCGTCTTATTGTTCTGGGCATGGCACTAAGAAATGTGGTGCCTGCGAGTGTGAGAAGAACAGGTAAACTTCTTTCTTATTTATTGCGGATAAAACTAATGAATTCGAGGAACTGTTGGTTTAACAATGAACCAAACTGAATTATATTTGTGCAGGATCGGAGACAATTGCAAATGCATGCTGAACGACAATCAGGCACATGATGATCACGGTTGCAAGACGGGAGATGACAAAGACCAGCTTCCTTGCAATGGTGAAGGCTACTGTGAATGTGGCAACTGCAGGTGTAATCAAGGGTATGCCATTCATTATTTACATGTTTGCTAGGCGAGAAGGCACTATTATTTTAAAATTTACTTAGATCTTCTTGTAGCCTTATTTATTGCAAGTTTATATGCAATGCAGTGTACTCGTACATCTTACCTTCTATCGTTCTATTACTGCTTTTGTCTACTGAATGACAATGACTAACAGACAAATTATGACGAATATTCCAAGTCAATATTAGATCCACTTTGATCGTTATCATTTTAGTGTATTGATGTATTAATTATTGCAGTCGTGAAGGAAAATTCTGTGAGTGCATTAAAGATCACTGCGTGGACAAATGCAACGGACACGGCAAGTGCTTCTGTGGACTGTGCACTTGCGACAAGGGCTGGAGTGGCAAATCATGCGGCTGCAGTGATGACCCTTGCAAGACCGTCAACGGAAAGGTAATTTATAAATGTGTAATTATAATACAAAATAGTGATGGTAAAGAATATTCAGTCTGTAAATGTATTACACACATACAATCACGCCATTATCCCTAATGAAGTAGACAGAGCGCCAACGACCAAAACAAAAGTCGTTCCGCTATATCTGACAAGTTTTGAGGGGCTTGTAGATACTGGTTGTCAGCTCCTCCATCACCTACATTTCAATACGATACACTGAAATCCGCGAATGCCTTAGCTGATTTTTACAGCATGCCAGCTGGCCCATTCTATGTTTTTCTATAACTCCCAGTCCAAGATGGAAGCAATGCAAATGTATTCAAAAATGGATATCTCAAGTGACTCAACGAAACTGAAGAATCCATTGTTATGACAACTATCACATTTTCGGGTGATTTTAATTTCCAGATGTGCAACGGCCGCGGCACATGCCATTGTGGGTCATGCAAGTGTGAGGACCGCGCGGCTTGGGATGCCCGAGTCAGCCAGAACCGGGACACCTGCGAGATGAACCCTTGCACCAACTGTCACAGCGAACAATGCCTAAAGCTGGAGCTCTGTGCCAGGTGCCGAATCAACAACGAAACTGACTGCTCAGTCACATGTCAAGGCATACAAGTGGATTTCGTTGAAGTTCTCAACGCCACGACTAATGGGTCAATCTGCGATAACGTGAAAGTGGGCATAGGATGCTATACCCGCCTCAGTTACGAGTATGACGATATGAATTATCAAATTAACTTGTTGATACAAAGGGACAGTAACTGCATCGAAAGTTATTACTGTAAGTAATTGTTATGTTCACATTCACATAGATTGCGAAACATCATAGAATAAGTAATAAAGTATTGGTAAGTATAAGATCTAACTGCCTCCGTGGTCTAGCGGTCACCATGTCCATGGGCCGATTTCGATTCCCATTAGACGGTTTAAAATCTCTGACACTCTCTCTTACTCTTTGATTCGGAAAATCCAGTCGACAAAAAAGAGGAAAAAAGAAGTAGATGTTCTACTTTACAACTAAATACTTTATCTGCCGCAAATGTCCACTTCTGAACCTTCCTTAATCGAAAAGAAATTGCCATACTTCTAACAGGCATCAAACCACCTGGCAATCTAAAGGAACACTTCATATCTTAAGGATTTTTTTACTGATTTACGTTCTTCTCCATCAGGGTGGGGTGGATCAGTCCTGTTGGTTGTGGTAGTAGTGGGTATACTGACCCTGGTGGGGTGGAAGCTGCTGACGGACTGGCGGGACCGGCAAGAGTACCAAAGTTTCCTGAAGCAGCATCACGCAGACAGCGACCAGTCATGTCGGAACCCCATCTACGAACCCGCTTCTACCACCATACGGAACCCTGCCTTTAGGAAACCCTCTGTGGATTTCACATTGAGATAAAATATTGCTGCTTTTCTATTTTTATAAAAAGACGGTAAAATAGTATCTACGAGTATATTCGTTTTTATACCATCAGGCTTCTGCATTAGTTTGCCCAACCAGATTCATACGAAAACCCAGATTCAACAAAGTATTATTGGATTTTACACTAAGAATTTCTAGAATCGACTTACCAGATGAAACATATCTATCTGCTTTGCTTACCCTACCGACAGCAACCCTAGAGAAAATATCATGAGCTCATGGCGCAAAAAATGGCGAGCCTAAAGAAGGAATAAAAAACAAAGAAGCAAACGAACATAAAAATATTTGATGACGGAATATGACTCAGAAATATACGAGTAGGTACATTATAACGTATTTTATCATCACATAATATAATATTTTCCTTTCTATATTTTTAAATAAATAATACAAAGGATTGCAAATACGTTTGATCTGTATTAAAAGTAAAACTAAAACTAGATTTATATGTACATTGATTTTATTTTCAGTGACTGAGTTATTTTAATTCGTCAAGTTATGATCTTTGTATGAATCACTGTATAAGTCGTTCGTTTAATCAAACGATTTATAAATGGCGTCCGCTCGCTTCGTGATTGGTCCACCTCGCATGCGTTCTCGCTCTACCTAATAGAGAGTGAGCGAGAACGCATGCGAGCGGCGGCCATTTATAAATCGTTTCTTTAAGTGAACGAGTTATAACATAAAATAACTTTGACACAGTTTTTATTCTCAGTTATTTGAATTTGTCAAAATAGGTAAAATAATTTGATCATGTGATCAAACATTGCCATTTTTTTCTGGTATTAGTAATATTTTTATTACATGCAGTCTCCATGACCGTTACAACCCGAAAAAGTGTAATCAAACAAAAATCGCCATATCTGACAAGTTTTGAGGGCCATTATATTACAGATGATTATGCATATTGCTAAAGTGACGGGTTGTCATTGTCAGCCCATCGCCTAAATTGCAATACACTGAAACCCTCGAATCCCTTAGCTGGTTTTTACAGCATGCCCGGGAGGAGATGCAGCTGGCACATTCTATGTTTTTCTATCACTCCCAGTCCAGCGTGGAAGTAACTAATATACATACCTAATGAATGATATAATAATTAATACAGTAAAATACATACCTTATATATTTTAGATAAAAGTTTTCCTAGTGGTTCGTCAAATACAATTTTATTCCTAGTCTTTTTAAATGTAATCGCTTGCGATCCATGAATGTGTTTCGTTATTTTACTATAACTCTCACCCACGGTTCCCTTCTGTACAAGAAATATGATAGTGACTCCCTCCCTTCGAGCTAATTCACTAATCATACCTATTGATGGATAGTCCATTTCTAGTTCTTTGGTATATTTACCATTTTTATCAGTATAACATTCTCCGTCGTAAGGATACACAATCCCTGCAAATTTCCCATCGCCTGCAGTATGGGATAGATCATCTGTCAAGAAAAATATGATTTTTCTTGACATTTCTCTCCAACCTATGTCACAAGTTATAGCCTGCGCTAGAGCATCAAATCCTCCTTCACGAAGATCATAGTTTTCTTTCGCGTTCTTAGCCAAGTCATTAACAAGGTTTTCAAATAAACCAATATTATTAGTCAAGTTAAGTTTGTGGGTGTATGAGCTGATAGGATCTGTTGGGTGTCTGTGAAAACAAAATCCATATATTAATCTCCTGCTAAAATTTGGAAGGGTGCATGTCAAACAAGAATGTATAAAAAACTTACTTTTCTCTTACAAAAGGGGCAGCATTTTTGTCAACAAAAGTGCCCATTCCAATAAGCACATCATCAGTAATTTTTTTCATAGTATCGTAAATGGCCTTGGCAGCACTTGCAGTAGTTGTTAAGGCTGTCTCCATTGATGACGAAGAAGTGGACATTTGCGGCAGATAAAGTATTTAGTTGTAAAGTAGAACATCTACTTCTTTTTTCCTCTTTTTTGTCGACTGGATTTTCCGAATCAAAGAGTAAGAGAGAGTGTCAGAGATTTTAAACCGTCTAATGGGAATCGAAATCGGCCCATGGACATGGTGACCGCTAGACCACGGAGGCAGTTAGATCTTATACTTACCAATACTTTATTACTTATTCTATGATGTTTCGCAATCTATGTGAATGTGAACATAACAATTACTTACAGTAATAACTTTCGATGCAGTTACTGTCCCTTTGTATCAACAAGTTAATTTGATAATTCATATCGTCATACTCGTAACTGAGGCGGGTATAGCATCCTATGCCCACTTTCACGTTATCGCAGATTGACCCATTAGTCGTGGCGTTGAGAACTTCAACGAAATCCACTTGTATGCCTTGACATGTGACTGAGCAGTCAGTTTCGTTGTTGATTCGGCACCTGGCACAGAGCTCCAGCTTTAGGCATTGTTCGCTGTGACAGTTGGTGCAAGGGTTCATCTCGCAGGTGTCCCGGTTCTGGCTGACTCGGGCATCCCAAGCCGCGCGGTCCTCACACTTGCATGACCCACAATGGCATGTGCCGCGGCCGTTGCACATCTGGAAATTAAAATCACCCGAAAATGTGATAGTTGTCATAACAATGGATTCTTCAGTTTCGTTGAGTCACTTGAGATATCCATTTTTGAATACATTTGCATTGCTTCCATCTTGGACTGGGAGTTATAGAAAAACATAGAATGGGCCAGCTGGCATGCTGTAAAAATCAGCTAAGGCATTCGCGGATTTCAGTGTATCGTATTGAAATGTAGGTGATGGAGGAGCTGACAACCAGTATCTACAAGCCCTCAAAACTTGTCAGATATAGCGGAACGACTTTTGTTTTGGTCGTTGGCGCTCTGTCTACTTCATTAGGGATAATGGCGTGATTGTATGTGTGTAATACATTTACAGACTGAATATTCTTTACCATCACTATTTTGTATTATAATTACACATTTATAAATTACCTTTCCGTTGACGGTCTTGCAAGGGTCATCACTGCAGCCGCATGATTTGCCACTCCAGCCCTTGTCGCAAGTGCACAGTCCACAGAAGCACTTGCCGTGTCCGTTGCATTTGTCCACGCAGTGATCTTTAATGCACTCACAGAATTTTCCTTCACGACTGCAATAATTAATACATCAATACACTAAAATGATAACGATCAAAGTGGATCTAATATTGACTTGGAATATTCGTCATAATTTGTCTGTTAGTCATTGTCATTCAGTAGACAAAAGCAGTAATAGAACGATAGAAGGTAAGATGTACGAGTACACTGCATTGCATATAAACTTGCAATAAATAAGGCTACAAGAAGATCTAAGTAAATTTTAAAATAATAGTGCCTTCTCGCCTAGCAAACATGTAAATAATGAATGGCATACCCTTGATTACACCTGCAGTTGCCACATTCACAGTAGCCTTCACCATTGCAAGGAAGCTGGTCTTTGTCATCTCCCGTCTTGCAACCGTGATCATCATGTGCCTGATTGTCGTTCAGCATGCATTTGCAATTGTCTCCGATCCTGCACAAATATAATTCAGTTTGGTTCATTGTTAAACCAACAGTTCCTCGAATTCATTAGTTTTATCCGCAATAAATAAGAAAGAAGTTTACCTGTTCTTCTCACACTCGCAGGCACCACATTTCTTAGTGCCATGCCCAGAACAATAAGACGATTCTTTTTCTTCATCTTTGCAGTCACAGTCAACTACCTCGATGTCTAATATAAGCCTTTCTTTTATACCACTTCCAATGCTAACGTTCAAGTTAAATTTATTTTCTTCATAATAATTCAAAAGAGTAATTTTTCCTTGAAAATTCTTTGCTTCCTTTGCGTGTATAGGTATTGTACATTTATCATTCTTATTACCGTCACAATTAGGGTCAAATGAAATATCTATATTCTTTTGCTCCATATGAGTCATTGTTGTATCAAACTTTACTGTTTTAGTGATATCCTGAAAACCATGGTTTATTTATGACGTAGTAAATAGCAACTAATATACATACATGCATGCATAAAATCACGCCCCTTCCCTAATGGGGTAGGCAGAGCAAAAATGACCCAAGTAAAGGGCGCTCCGCCACATCTGACAAGTTTTGAGGGCCATTATATTACAGATGATTATGCATATTGCTAAAGTGACGGGTTGTCATTGTCAGCCCATCGCCTAAATTGCAATACACTGAAACCCTCGAATCCCTTAGCTGGTTTTTACAGCATGCCCGGGAGGAGATGCAGCTGGCACATTCTATGTTTTTCTATCACTCCCAGTCCAGCGTGGAAGTAACTAATATACATACCTAATGAATGATATAATAATTAATACAGTAAAATACATACCTTATATATTTTAGATAAAAGTTTTCCTAGTGGTTCGTCAAATACAATTTTATTCCTAGTCTTTTTAAATGTAATCGCTTGCGATCCATGAATGTGTTTCGTTATTTTACTATAACTCTCACCCACGGTTCCCTTCTGTACAAGAAATATGATAGTGACTCCCTCCCTTCGAGCTAATTCACTAATCATACCTATTGATGGATAGTCCATTTCTAGTTCTTTGGTATATTTACCATTTTTATCAGTATAACATTCTCCGTCGTAAGGATACACAATCCCTGCAAATTTCCCATCGCCTGCAGTATGGGATAGATCATCTGTCAAGAAAAATATGATTTTTCTTGACATTTCTCTCCAACCTATGTCACAAGTTATAGCCTGCGCTAGAGCATCAAATCCTCCTTCACGAAGATCATAGTTTTCTTTCGCGTTCTTAGCCAAGTCATTAACAAGGTTTTCAAATAAACCAATATTATTAGTCAAGTTAAGTTTGTGGGTGTATGAGCTGATAGGATCTGTTGGGTGTCTGTGAAAACAAAATCCATATATTAATCTCCTGCTAAAATTTGGAAGGGTGCATGTCAAACAAGAATGTATAAAAAACTTACTTTTCTCTTACAAAAGGGGCAGCATTTTTGTCAACAAAAGTGCCCATTCCAATAAGCACATCATCAGTAATTTTTTTCATAGTATCGTAAATGGCCTTGGCAGCACTTGCAGTAGTTGTTAAGGCTGTCTCCATTGATGACGAAGAATCAAGAAGGAAGTACAGATCAGCTGG